>CM075295.1:10217217-10313787 GCA_037672795.1 Lagerstroemia speciosa
ATGATGAGATGTTCATTTCTCTTTTGTCGTTTCCTTCTCTGTCTGCTTCCATACCATCGTAGATTCCTCTGCCAAGATATGCTTCTAGACTTAGACTAATTCGCTCCCCAATAGATTCCGTTAGGTTGGTCTCCAAGCCCACCCCGAGTATTGGTTGTGTACACCTGGGAATGAATATCACATTTCCTGCAGATTCAACCTTTACACCTCGGCAGAGGTGTCGGTGAATCACTTTAACCCGTGACCTTCCATGAATTCGATTCTTGAAGCGGGTAATCAACCATAATCAGTTCGAGCTAGGGTAGAACTAGCTTGATGCAATGCCAATCAGTGGAAGCTACAGCGACCTTGCATTTATGTCCATCCCTGAGGTTTCTGCTTAGGTGGATGTCCCAGACGTTGAATTGTGTTGTGAGGGGACCATCTATGAAGTCAACAACTTGGCATGGAGGAGATTGCAAGAGACAAATCCAGGCTTACGTTAGTGAGGAGGCTATTAGAGATAAATCTAGGTTTACATCAGAGATTGTCATGGTCCAGCACACTCACATATTATATTATTTTTTTGTGGGCTTTATAAGAGGTTGAACTCATTTTCACCAAAAAGTTAAACTATTAGATGGTGGTATCCAGTTCACTTATAAATGTTGGAAAAATAGCATTGAATTAAATAAGAAATTGTTCTTTTAAATTGAAAGAAATTTGATAAGTTTAAGTGCATGGGCCCATAAAGAGGCTGTTGAGATTGTCTTGCATCAAGCCGGATACTCGTGAGACCCGAAGATCTGTCAGATAAGTGGAAATCATGAAGAAAAGATTTATTCTGTTTTATTCTGATTTCCTGTAATCTCATCCCAAATCAAATTGGGATATTTTCTAGGATATGATTTAGGAAATATCTGATATCTTTTTGATTGCATTAGATCCTTATAAATAGGGCTGAATAGAGTCTTGGGAAATAGAGAGGAATCTTGTGAGTGATCTTTCTGATAAATTTCTCTGTAACGCTCGGGCGTGAGAACTTGAGAGATCGGGTTGAGACTCTTTTCTGAGCGGGTTGTAACGGGGGTTTGGGTACGGGATTGAGAATCTCTGTGAAGCTGTAATCTCCTGATTTGATCTAGTGGATTGCTTGCTCTGTGCCGTGGAGGTTTCCCTCAAGTGAGGGTTTTACCACGTATATCCGGTGTTCGTGTTTCTTCTCTTACTTCTCAGTTTTTCCGTTGCGGTTGCACTCTAAATTTCGGCATCAACAATCAGGCGTGAATCCCAACAAACTGGTATCAGAGCCGTTCCCGAAGATGTAGGTGGCAAGGTTCGAGGTAGAGAAGTTTGATGGTTCGAACGACTTTGGACTGTGGCGCATCAAGATGAAGGCTTTGCTGGTGCAGCATGGCCTTGAAGGAGCACTGGATGGAGAAGCTGCGTTAGCCCCGACCCTGACGGTTGCCGAAAAGAGATCTATTATGGCGAAGGCTTTGAGCATGATTCAGCTCAGCCTGTCAAACAAGGTCCTCCGGGAGGTGTGTGATCAGACTTCGGCCCCAGAGTTGTGGCAGAAACTGAAGTCACTATACATGACGAAGTCCCTGACCAACCGGTTATACTTGAAGAAGCGGCTGTACTAGTTGAGGATGAGTTCTGACACACTGATAGGTGACCACGTGGATCTGTTCAATCAGATCGTAATGGACCTTCAGTCCATTGATGTAAAGATCGAGGATGAGGATCAAGCTTTGATGCTGTTGTGCTCTCTGTCAGACTCCTACGAGAATTTTGTCGATACAATGCTGTACGGGAGATCGAGCATCACCTTGGATGATGTCAAGGCGGCATTGAACTCAAAAGAGTTGAAGAAGAGGGTGATGGAAGGCTCGAGTGGTATGGCTGAAGGTCTTCTTGCAAGGGGCAGATATGAGAATAAAGGTCGTGGGAGAGGAGGAAAGTCCAGGATGAAATCCCGAGGAAGGTTGATTTGCTGGAACTGCGACCAGGAGGGCCATGTCAAACGAAACTGCCCTAGGAGAAAAGATAAGCAAGCCGAGTCATCGGCGAATGTTGGGGAGGAAGATGCAGAGAATGAGATCTTGACAACAACAGCAGATGTAAGAAGGGATGCCGAGAATCTCACAGCACCGGGCCATTCAAGTTCAGATTGGGTTCTTGATTCAGGTAGCACATTCCATGTATCTCATGATAAAAGTCTGTTTATCACTTACCGTCCGGTTGTAGGTGATAAGATTCGTATGGGAAACGGGCAAACATGTGGAGTTGCCGGGGTTGGAGATGTGAGAATCAAGATGTATGATGGGTGTGAGAGAGTTTTAACCAGTGTTTGGCATGTTCCTGAATTTAAAAGAAATTTGATTTCTCTGGGAACTCTTGATTGGTGCGGGTACAAGTACAAGGCCCTAGGTGGAGTGTTGAAAATCTCGAAGGGAGCACTCGTAGTCATGAAAGGGGTGCTGCAGGGAGGACTTTATGTCTTGCAGATAAAGGCCGGGACTACGACAGCAGCCGAGTGTGCGACTTCCCAGAAATACTTGGATGATCTCGGGCACGGAAGGGTGAACGCGTGCAAGGCATTGTGCACCGTTGGTAAGGCCTCAAAATCCCTCGTGAATAAGCGGATGTCCTTTGATAAACATGTTATGGTCAAGCAGCTTAAGGACAGAACCCGAGAGAAGGTGGAGACACCTTGGAGGAAGGTTGAGTCAACGAAGACTCCCGAAACTCAGCCTGTGGTGGTAGGAGTTGGTAAGTCGGGAAGGCCCGCAGGGAGGCAACAACTTCTACAAGAGAAAGAGCATGCTCAGGACAGGCAGAGGAAGCAGTCAAGATTGCCTGAAAGTTTTGGGCTTCAGGAGTTGGCAATCTTGGAGAATGCTGAAGCCGTGTTGAATTCGGCTTGTCGATGCGTCAGCTGGAAACCTGCAGGAGTGCTGACGAAGCTCGGCACCTCGGATAAGTCCAAAGGCGGTTTGGACTTGAGCTATGCACACACGAAGAGGTGGAGCCTGTGATTGGGCTGAGCAGAGCAAGCAAATCCAAGTTCGATGGTGATTGACTAGATACAAGCCAAGGTGGAGATTTGTTGAGATTGTCTTGCATCAAGCCGGATACTCGTGGGACCCGAAGATCTGTCAGATAAGTGGAAATCATGAAGAAAAGATTTATTCTGTTTTATTCTGATTTCCTGTAATCTCATCCCAAATCAAATTGGGATATTTTCTAGGATATGATTTAGGAAATATCTGATATCTTTTTGATTGCATTAGATCCTTATAAATAGGGCTGAATAGAGTCTTGGGAAATAGAGAGGAATCTTGTGAGTGATCTTTCTGATAAATTTCTCTGTAACGCTCGGGCGTGAGAACTTGAGAGATCGGGTTGAGACTCTTTTCTGAGCGGGTTGTAACGGGGGTTTGGGTACGGGATTGAGAATCTCTGTGAAGCTGTAATCTCCTGATTTGATCTAGTGGATTACTTGCTCTGTGCCGTGGAGGTTTCCCTCAAGTGAGGGTTTTACCACGTATATCCGGTGTTCGTGTTTCTTCTCTTACTTCTCAGTTTTTCCGCTGCGGTTGCACTCTAAATTCCGGCATCAACAATCGGGCGTGAATCCCAACAGAGGCTAAACCCGTGGGAGCCCATGATGGACTGATGGGAATTTAATCCCACATTGACAATAATATGTAGTTAGAATGGTTTATAAGAAATAAGTGTTTCTATGTTAAGTAACATCATTGGTTATGTTATACGACTTATGCTTGCTTCACTCACCTATGCATGGTGCAAATTGGAGGCCAATTTAGTTGAAGTTGCAGGAGTGCCGAATGTTCACTCTAGCATGGGGCCTCGCATTAGGCTGAATTATTATTATTATTATTATTATTATTATTATTATTATTATTGTTATTATTATTATTATTATTATTATTATTATTATTATTATTATATTATTATTATTATTATTTCCTCAATGAACTGGTCCTAGGATTCATTGTCTCGTAGGATTCCAATTGGGCGATTTATGTGTATTAAGGCATTGAGTTAAGGGTACATTAAGACACCGAATTGAGGGCATTAATTGGCATTAGGGGAATTGGCATTAATAAGTGCCCTAATTCCTAGGTTTACCCTTTTTAATGGTCCAGTCCAATGCATTCAAGGTCGGCTTAGGCTTCTAACTTCTGATTCGCTACCATTAAATCATTAGCCATCCTCCTTCACTATAAATAGAACCTTCATTCATAAGTTCTAGCACACACTCAAGCATCTTCTTCTTCCTTCTTTGCAGTCAGCATAGTTTTCCAATGGCTTCGTGTTTTGGCTTAGTTCTCTCTTGAACTTCCAGTTCCGTGCAACTTCGGGCTCTTAACAGTCATTGTATTCTGGGTGATCGAAGTCCACACTTCCTCAACACGACCAAGAAGGGACCTTGATGATCAATACAATTTTACATTATTTTATTATTTTATTTAAAGTGTTGTTTATTCAATTACTTTAATATTTGTACCACAGCTTCGTGTAGGAAAAAATGTAATTTTACTTCCAATGTTCAACTAGTTATTTTGGTCATCCGAGGTTACTTTATCTAATATTGCCTAAAAATAAACTTAGGATTATTTTTAAATTTAATCAATGTGGAAGCAACATCAAAAAATGTGCAAGTGTGCCTTGGGTCTGACTTACCATCATACTACAACAGTAAATTTTTCTTGGCCAAACATATTACAGTAATAAGTGAAGAGCAAAATCTAGAACCAAATGGCAGTGATTACATCATTGGTATGGATCAGAAATGGAAAGAGGACGCGGAAGAGAAGGAGAAGGAGGAGAAGAATAAAGACCAAGAAGAAGAGGAAGGAATCAGAGAGAAGAGAGATCAGTAAGAGAGAAGAAGTTCATTGTCATTCTTTGCTTAACCTACGGCTCTCTGTTACCATTTTTTAATTATGTTGCTGCCCTCGAGTTCTCTGTGTTTATGAATAAATCCCTCTTACTGAAACTTTTATTCTAGTCCTTGATCTATAGTTTGTGCCTATCTTTAACGTTGCTAAACTATATAAATGTCTCATAGTTTATGCATTCTTTAGGTCAAACAAAAAAATTCATACTAAAAGTGAGAATATGGTGAAAGTACATGTTCACCTAGGTTATTTGCTCTATTAAATCTTATCCTCGAGCGATTAGTCAAATAGTTGCTTATGTAACTGCCATGATGCCTTGCTTTGAGATTTTCCAAATTAGGTGGATTAGCAGGGGCTCTAACTGTGAAGCCCATACATAGTATATGTCAAGTAGGTCATTATTCTCGGTTGCAAGATCTGTATATTTTGGACTCTCATTCTATATCAGCTCTTTTTGAGGAATGAACCAACTCTAAATATTAAAAAAAAAAAAATCCGAGTGTAGTATAGGTAATTAATGTTGGCAAAAGAAGTGCAGATAATTAATGATTCATGGTGAAAACCATGGCATCGGTAGTCTTGAGCGCAAACATAGGATGAAATTCGAAACTTCATCATTCATACACGTTGTGTGGTAGGGGATCAAGTGTCAAACTTGAGGGTACAAGGTGAAAATTTTCCCAAAAAAAGAGGAGGTTAAGAACAATATTAAGAAGAAAGGCAATTTTTTCGATATACCAAAGAAACACATAAGCCTTATAGGCCTATAAACGGTAAAAGAAATAGGGAATAAAAGAGGCATGATGAGTCATACCAATGAGATGAAACTCATAATGTCTAAGTTGTAAGGTGAGAAAGGTACCAATTTTACCAAAATCTTTCTTGAAGAAAGGTATTTTTACTATATATATTAGGATAATATGTCATAGATGTTCCTAAATTCCACATGGTTGAATAACATTTGCTGATAGGTCTCTGGTAATAAAGGTTTACATTGGTATTAGGTAGAACTGGAACTTATAGAAACCTAAGTGATAGAACAAGATCTGGGAAGGTACATATGAAATTCAGATAGGGTCTATGTAAGAAAATAAAGGATTGGTTACTAGTTTGAATTTTGGTTCAATCACCAGGCACCTAGAACCGGTACTGGAATTGAGTATATATAGAAAAATTAGTTTGCATGATGGACATTGATTGACCATAATTTGTTTTATTTGGACTATTTTTTATGTCATTTGTATTGTTAAATTTTTAAATCAGTAATTTTTTATTTAAGATAATTAGATAAATTTACCATACTCGACATCGAAATACAAATGAACATATTAAAAAATCTATGCGTTAGATAAAATCTACTAAATTCCAATGATACAATTATGTTAAATAAAAAAAAAAAAAACTTAACTAAAACAGTCAAAATTTACCAGAAGCTCAATTATTTAACCACAATTAAATTTATAAAATATGTTGAATTAATAGTAAGGTGATGCCAAGAAAAAATAAGGCACATTCTAATATGGTACAAAACATGTGTGATAATGGAGGTTTCAAGTAGGGTTTGGTTTTTCATAAATGAAAAGTGTAGTAGCAGTGGTAGTGACTAGTCACTCCGCTATATAATATTTGAGTTTTCATGTTCAACCAAGAATATATCAGACAAATTGAACAATTAATACTTACACTAACCTCGTTAACGTATCACTACTAAAGGTCCAGTACAGTATAAGAAATCAGTCTCCGTTATGATACAAACTCAAGAGTCATTTCTAACAATATTACTTAGAAAATGAGTCTAAGTTATGACCTTGATCCCATCAAACCCAATGTGAATGAGTTTTAAACCATTAGACCACCGCCCATAGTGACTTAGTAGTGTAAAAAATATAAGGTTTGGTTCTAAATTAGATAGGGCAAAATTCATTCAATAACCGATTCTCGCTTGGCCCCAAATAATCATTCGAGATACTCAAACACGAGATAGCTGGTCATGATTCTTATTATTCTGATACCTAGTTTTGATTGGTACAGAGATGGTATGAGATATCTAATATTGAAAACAGATATATGGTTCAAACTTTTTATCACTTTAAAGAAAGAAACTTTACAATAAATCATTAAAGTCACACAAATAATCACAACAAGAACGTGTAGCTAAAATAACCATGAAAATTATGCTTTTTTTAATGAAGTGTTAACCATCAAAAATAACACGCCTCCTCTCCTCCCTTGTATAAATGACACCAATTTATATAGAATTTGAGAAATAGCACAAACTTGTGCCAATTGCTATCTTTGCCCTTGCTATCCATCATCTTCCTCAATTAAAATCAGATATTCTTACCCTCTTCTTTTTCCTTTTTTTTCCCCTCCCAGGGCATTCCCTCCCTCTCTCCTAGTAGCCTCCTCAACCCACCTGTGCCCATGTCAGCCCGTGCTCGCTGGTCCACCGCCCGTCCCCATGCCCGAAGTCGTCCCCTTCTCGGAGCTGTCCCCCTCCCAATGTCGTGCCCGTAGTTGTCCCCCTCCCTCTCCCAGTGTAGTCTCTCTCCCGGTGTAGTCCCCGTGCTTGTGCCCTCCCCCTCTCGGTGCCATGCCCGAAGCCGTCCTCCTCCCTCTCTCGGTGTCGTCCCTACCCCCGCCACCACCTCCATCCTTCCTTACGAGTAGCCCCCTCTCCCGATGTCACAATCGTCGCTGGGATCTATTTATCTCTTGCCGGGATCGATTCAACTCTTACTATGACATATTTATTGAGAAGGAAAATAAAACTGATCACAATATCATATAAAGACATTATTTTTTGGGACCTATTTATCTCTTATTGAGACTTAATTACCTCTTATCTGGATTTATTCAACTCTTACCAAGACATATTTAACTAAGAAGAAAAGAACTAATCACAATATCTGACGAAGGTATTGTTGCACGAAACTTATTTATCTTTTACTAGAACCTATTCAACTCTTACCGGGACTTATCCAACTGAGAAGGAAATAGAACTCATCACAATATCCTATCAAGCCATTGTTTTTCGGAACCTATTTATCTCTTACTCGAAACTATTCAACTCTTAGCAGGACCTTTTCTACTCTTATCGGGATTTATTTAACTGAAAAGGAAAGTAGAACTCTGCATCACATCTAACTAAGGTATTGTTCTTTGGGACTTATTTATCTTTTACTATGACCTATTTATCTCTTACCGGGATCTATTTAACTGAGAAAGAAAATAAAATTCCTCATCACATCTAACTAACACTTTTTGGGACCTATTTATCTTTTAGTATGACTTATTTATCTCTTACCGGGACCTATTTATCTCTTACCGGGGCCTATTTAACTGAGAAGAAAAATAAAACTCTTCATCACATCTCGCTAAAGTATTATTCTTCGATACCTATTTGTCTTTTACCAAGACTTATTTATCTCCTACCGTGACCTATTTAACTCCTATCGGGATCTATTTAAATGAGAAGAAAAAATAGAATTCCTCATCACATCTGACTAAGTCATTATTCTTCGAGACTTATTTATCTCACTAGGACCAATTTATCTCGAGCAAGAGAAACAATTTCAGCGGATTGAGTTGGTGGATAGGCTATGGTGGTGTAGTAGAGGTATTAGCACAAGGGAGTTTTCCATGGACACAAAAGCCAAACTCGAGAGTGAGGAAGATTGAGGTCACATTAGCACAGAATTCATCCTTTTGAAGTAAAGCCAAAAACTTTAAAGCTCAGAGCCATATTAACTCCTATGCATATCAAACAGAGTTATCGATTAATCATTGTTAATGCTATAGGAAGACAAGGAATGATCAAATCATCAATATGGGCTGATAAATCATATCAGAGTTTGACCAACGAGTGATTCCAGAACTAAAACTTCTTTCAATTCCACATAATGACATTGGATCAAAGTTTTAAGACAAAGCCCTAAATCCATACAAAACATCGCAAACCGTAAATCCAAAGTTGAGCCCAAAAATTCTAATTGAAGAATCAGACTTCGGCATCATGGAGGAGCATGTTGGGGATGCCTTTGTTGATGGGGAACTTGCGGCTGGTCTCAAGGCAGACGAGGGTGCCCTCATCGAGGTAAAGCTCCAGCAAGGTGTGGTGGAAACGGTGACGGAACTCGGGCGACTCGAGCAGAGCAGGATCGACCTACTCAGGGAGCTCCGAGTAGCCCGTCGACTTGATGGCATTGATGAGGGCCTTCCAATAGACACTGGGAACAATGGCGAGAGCGACGGCAGGCATGTAAGGGAGGTGCTCGGGCAAGGGTAGTTGGGCTTTAAAGAAAGGAAGAAGAGAAAGGAAAGAGGAAGAAGATGAAACAATAGATGAAGGAGAATGGCAAGTGAGAAAGGTGGGAAGAGAAAAATTATGGTTAAATAGGGAGGGTATAAGGGGAATTTTTTAAAAAGTTATTAAGAGGTATTTTATAGTTAGTGTTATTTTTATAAATTTTTACAAATTGGTATTATTTTTAAAACTAGTTCCTCAAATGGTGCAATATAAATTTTCACCCAATTATGTTAATAATATAAATTGTTCACCGCTCAAAGAAAAGCCATAGAGCTGGAAAGACTACTGAAAATAATTTGACAAATATGTTCACTAATGTTTATCCATCTACACTTATTATTATATGTAAAATCTATTTTTTTTAATTTTCATATTTATCATCAATTTTATTTACATATTAAAATTTATAGCATATATTTTATTTTTAAATTAAGGATAAAATAATAATTTCAATTGTTTTCCTCTTATTGTATATCTATGATCTTAACAGAAAAAGTCTTTCATTAACAATTTTGATTTTCTTGTTTCACTTCATATCTACAATTTTAGAACTAAAAATCTATCATTTTTTTCACAAAAGATTTCAAATTGCAAATTTAAAAAGACAAAATCAACATAGTATACTAACGATAATTGATAATGCCATCTTTACAACTACAAGTTAAAAAATTTCAAATGAATTAAATCACAATGAGTTATAAATAAATGATCTAATTATATAAATTTATTCAAATATTTCACACTTATTTATTTTTATTTTCTTTCCGTGAGCTATGCACGATTCCCTGTCTAATTTACACTTATTTTATAAAAATTGAAAAGAATCTTAATCTAACTATAACTCTAAATAGTAATTAGATTTGATAATATATGATACATTTTTAAAGTTATTATTTATAGATATATTCTGAAATTGATATGAATTAGTTTTAGTAGTTTCATACTTAATCCTCCTAAATAAAAATCTCGGTATTTGATTTTTATAAATAGATAAAATTAATGATGCAAGAGTTTTACTCTTTTATGGATCGGCCCGTCGATTAGTCGAAAATTTATAAGAATTCTTGATATCTGCCGAGCCAAAAAAATATATTCTAAAAATAAAAGTATTAAAGATCTCAAAGATGATAAAATCTAGTTAGTTTTAATTTAAATACAAATTAATATGAAAATAATAACGCCCCTATTTTCAATCTTCCCCGGCCATCATTCAATCTTCACGCCCGAACTCGTCTCTGTGAGGTTTTGCCGTCCTTCGGAGCGATTGATTGAGGTTAGTGAAACTTCTCGCCGATCCTCTGCTTCTTCTGTCGAATGAATTGATTTTCGTTCCGTAAAACATCTTCTTCCTCGGCTGTTTTTGAGTCCAATTGCTGTTGTGGATTGTTTTGATTGATATGAATCCGATGATAAGTTAGTGCTGTGTTATCGATCATTTAGCCTAAGATCGTTCGCGAGTTTCTCGTTGACGTTGTAGCCGTGGATTTTCTGAGCGTTTTTGTTCATGCTGCCAATGTCGTAGGTGTCGTGAGGCATAAGGTTCATTGTTGAGGCTTTCTTTGATTGATTGAATTGTCCTTGGAATCTTTTTGAGATTCTATTTGGAGGTAGAGGTAGGCTGCTGAAGTATTAGAGAATTTCAACGTTAGTGCTGTGGTCTCCCAATTTGATTTGTTGGAGATTTGTGAGGTTGCAATCAAAGATTGTGTTAGATGAATTGCTTGTGCAGTAATGAAATACTTCTCTGAATGATTTTGTTTCCCTTGAACTCTACTTTTGTTGTTCAGTATTTCTATGATCTCTCACTGTTTGATACTGTTTTTCTATTTGAATTAGTCAATTCTCTTCTTTATTTGCTGAGATTTTACTTAGCTATGACTTTCGCTGAAGATTTTCCGTTTGGCTGTGTTATTTCAGGACCTTGAGTCTATCCATAGTTTAAAACCGTCACAATGAGATTGAAGAAAGGGACTAAAGTTGAGGTACTGGACAAGGAAGAGGGTTCAATTGGCGCTTGGCGATCTGCAGAGATAATATCTGGAAATGGGCGCAATTACTACATCAAGTACAATCCGTATTCCAGGAGCAATGAGGTTAAAGTGGAGAGAGTGCCCAGAAAGGCCATCAGGCCTTGTCCACCTGCTGTTCGAGGAGTTGATTGTTGGGCTTCAGGTGATATTGTTGAGGTGTATCACAATAAGTTGTGGAAGACAGCTGTGATCATGAAAGTAAATGGTAAAAATAGCTATACTGTGCGGCTGCTTGGATATGCAGAGGAACTCAGTTCCCATAGTCTTCAGCTCAGGGTTCGGCAAGTCTGGGATGATGATAGGTGGTTTGTGCTTGCAAAGGTAATTTTCATCTATCATGTCTGTGTACTCACATTGCTATAAACATATCCTTCACATAGAATTCACTTTTCCTCAATGATTTTCTAACAATCTGAATGATCAGATGAGACTTTTTGTAATGACCATCATTACATAAGTTTTTCATATTATAATTTGACTATAATTTTTTCTATGTTCTTGAATGTCTTGCAGGGCACTCAAAGTTGGTCTACTGAGAGAAAGAGACTGCCAAGGGAAAAGTTACATGTCCTAAATTCCTGCCTCTCAGGTGAGCAAAATAATCAAGTTTCCATGCCTTACATGCTATCAAAAGAAGCAATGAAGAGGAAACCTCCCATTTGGATGCATCAAATGGGGCCACAGAAAAGGAGAATGATTGGGAAAGGTGTTAGTGATCCGCAGTTTCATTTAGAGAATCCACTTGGTTTCATAAAGGTGGATGCCACAAAGAAATCATCTGGAAATAACAACTTGCATTCTTCCTCTAGAAATGGAAGAACTGGATTAATTGAAGTGGATGTTGGAAGGAGCATTGCTAGTTTACAATATAGGACATCGTTGACAATAGATGCTGATAGTTGCACATCATCTGTCGGTAGCTGTAGTGCCAACAACAGTGATCTGGCATATGGTTTCACAAACCACCGTGATACAGAGAATGCAGATGAATCTTCTGATGCTGAATCATTCTGTGCAAATGAACACAAGGAAAGTGCAAGTCTTCGGAATGGAAAGGAAAATTCACTAGCAAGATCCCATAGTTCAGAATTGCATGCCTACAGTCGCGCTGTTGAAGCATTATTTGCTTCTGGGCCTTTCAGCTGGGAAGAAGAAACTAAAATGTCAAATCTTCGCAAGTCACTTCACATTTCAGATGATGAACATTTGACACTAGTAAGATCTTTAGTTTCTTCTGGTAGCAGGTTTCTTATCTGTTAACTAGGGCTGGAATTATGGAAGTTTCTGCCTCCTTGTTTCTATTTCTCCACTTCCCTCTGCCTGACAGTTTTTTTATTTTGTTGAGATCTTAAAGATGCAGAAATCAATTGTTAATATTTTTTGTGTAATAAAATTTCCTTTTTTAAGTCTTACGGTAGGTCTTTCAGAATGACATTGTAACCATTTAATTAGTACAAATAGTAGTGATAATCATTGAAGGTGTGTCCTGCACTGCACAAATTTCCATTATTTCCCCTGATTTTAACCATATCCCATGTTGAGATGTGCAATGCTGTTGAGTACTGGAACTTTTTAGACTGAGTTACAACTCCATCTGTCTGTGATGGATCCTTGCTTTAATCTACAATGTTTGAACGCCCTGTATCACAAGGAGTTCTTGCAGTCATCTCCATATCTTCTAGCAGACTTTAATCTTTATCCTGATGGGCAGATGATGGTTCCCAAGCAGATCCCGTGGCCATGGTCAGAGATTCATTGTCTTTTTCCAAAGGCCTTGAGATTATGGGGATGGATCTTGGACTTGGTGCACCTCATCAGGTAGATTGCGGATAGCATCTGCCAGGTTTTTGTATTAGCATTTCTTATGCCACCTATCTGATTCAAAAATAGTCATCTTGTTACTAGTCAGCTATGTTCTAATAGATGCCTGGAGGTCCCAAACTTGATTGAATCGTAATTGAATTTTGTAAAATGTTTTCCTAGTTAGCGAGAAATTTTTATCTTTAGAGATGGTGGAGATTGTATGATATTGGATTAGTTTGACATGAAAAGTGGACTGAGTGGAAGGAGTAGAAAGATTTTTCAGTAGTTTCACTTCTATTAGCTTGAAGTTGAAAATATTTGCTTGAGTAGGCATAGTTACATGCTGCTGTGTTTACCACTGAGTTCCTGGTAAATTTGACTGCTTGAGCATGGGCATAAGCATTGGCATAAGCAGATGCCACTCAGAGATTCAGCTCTAGTGGATGTGAGCAGGGAAAGGCTCTTGAAGCGACGATTCTAAATCCATATTTGCATGAAGTGCCTGCTTCTGTTCAGTCTCCTCACCATTGCACAAATAAATTCGCCATCTAAGGTACATTAAGCTCTACTTTTTTCCAGAGTATAAATTATAAGATGCCAAGATCAATTTTTGGAAGATTTTGTTTCCATGACATTCTATATCTAGATTTTCCGGGAAAAAAAAAGACATTCTATATCTAGAATATAGGTCATATGGTAATTTGAAACAGTCCAATTGAAAACTACAACCTTCTAATTTGGGTATATCTTCCTTTTGTTAGAAATTCCTTTATTGCTGGTCCTTTTGTGCTATTTTTCTGATCAAGGGTTCATATCTAAAGTATATGACAATCGAACTCATGTCTCTACAATGTATTTTAGCATTGAAATAGGTTTGTACTTCGTTCTAGTCGAAGAAGAATGAAAAGTGCACAAGACTGGAGAAACTTAAGCTGCCCTCTCGACAATGAATTGGTATAATAGTAATATAGCATTACTGTAGAAGAGGGAGTCGAAGGGCAAAAGGTCATTGCTCAGATAGGTGCATGTCTAAGCCAATTTTCTGCTGTAAATGCTTGTCACTTCACATAATCAATCACAGGTGCGCTGAGAGAGCCTGTCTTGTCACTGATCATTGTCTAGAGGGAGCTAATGAACTTGGCGCTCGTGTGGTTTAGATGGCATGAACCGAAGCGTTGCACTTCCCTTGTGTTTTGGAAACCTTGACGGATATCTGCCAGCCACATGTGAGTTCATTCATCCCCAACAGTGAAAGAACACGATGCAGACCCTCCTAGGTTTGGTGAAGACCACCTGTGCAAGGGCACCATCTTTCCCAGCTACTGGCTCCATTGCTCCCCTGCCTCATGGGACAAAGAAGTGTTTGGGGTCTACATACTTCAGATCCTCACGGGTGACTTGGTGATCCACCCAGCCGATGCAAGGGGCTGTGGTTCATCCTCGGTGTGGCATGGGACTAGGATTCCCTGCATTGTCGTCAGAATGATGCATGGGCTTTCCTTCCCAATTCATCAAGAAGTTGTTATGAGATGATGGACAGATTGTGCGCCAGAACCTTCTAGGAGACCTAATAAACAACCGGACCAAAAGTGACATCCTCCTTCACACCCTGGCTGTGGATTGGGATCTCCACGTTCTCCACCTCTGGCCTGGAATCCCCAAGCACATGAATCCCACACACTGCTACTGCTGTTGCTGCTGCGCATTGCATTGGCGGCATTCCCTCGTGGTTCTGCCCTGAAGTGACACTGTAGTATGTCCACTTTTTCTTTAAAATGCAATGTAAAGAGCAAATGCCCCAGGTGGAGAAGTTGTCAAAGCATTGATTGTAATAGAGAGATTTTTAGGTAAATCCAGTCCAAAATATCGGTACTTCATTGTTCTCATGTCCAATTAAAAGCAACTTATCAGTGTTGACAAGTTTATGATGAACACAGTCCACCTAAGAATTTCTCACCGTAGCACCAACATTATACAAGCCTTTGGGTGGCCTCTCCGAGGGAGCACCATAAATGGTCAGGTTCTTTTCGGCTAGAGGTTTGATAATTAGGGCGTGCCTGGATATTGGGTAGAACCCGAATTGTTAGGAAACTATTCGATAGGGTAGGCTCTATTTAGATATGAATAGAAATTGAGCATGGTTCAGATAGGAAAAATAAGAACACGTTCTAACAGGTTCGGGTTTCAGTTTCGATGCTTAGGATACCCGAAATCGGAACTGGAATTAGTACCAAGAACTGGAGGGAATGTCTTTTATCGCTGAAAGTAGCGATATCTACACAAAAGAATACCGAGAAAAGGTGAATAAGGATCTGTTACCATAACTGATTCAGCAAATTATCAGTTGCACTGTGAAGCAAACCTGTCAGACAAATTGAAAGTGGATACCAATGGGTAGAAGAAGAGAATGTGGAACCAGGCTCAGTTTAACATCTAAGCTTAATTTATCCAAAAAAAAAAAAAGAAAGAAAGGGTCGATGGGTTACTCGGAACCTGTGATATATTGTAAATTCTGGGTAAGGTCCAATTCGAAAGTTTAACATAGTAAGTTCCGGTTCTAAATTTTTGGAATTGATTTTTACACGGTAGGGCTTAGGTACAACAAAAATATATAGGGTTGCCGAACCCTGGACACCCCCTAGCGATAATAGATGCCAGTGCAACAGAGGGAGGGCAGTGATACGAGAGATCGCCAGCTCTCTCAAAATGGATCGATTCCAAGTAAATTTTTCTCTCCAAACATCCACGTTCATCTGACGAAATGTGGCGCAAGACGGGAGCTTCCCTCCATCCTTTTAAGCATTTGAGACGGCCGTGAGGGGAAGCTGACGACAGAGCAATTTTTAGTTGCTTCTATCTCGCTGCATTGCTTGTGAAAACACCAATCAAATTATAATAAATTGATATATTAGTGTTAATTATCCGAGCAATAGTCATAATTATTATCAATCAAAGTAATTTATCCAGTACTTCTTCTCTACGTCACTGCAAGGTACGATGGTTAAAGATTTTATCATTTGTGAAACATTTCTTGTAGCGAGACAAAGTATCGTAAAGAAAAAGAGGACTTAGTGCAGTGATATCGTTATTGACTTGTGATCGAAAGGTCCCGAGTTCAATTCTTATCTGTGAGATTTCACGTGTCACTTTATTCCCCTTCATTTTATTCACTTTTAAACTTACGCGTCTCATTTGCATACTAAAAAAAACTAAAGAACTATCGTATATGTTGTTTTCAAAGCCATATTGCCCCAGGGATGGACTCAACATTGCAATGCTCCATATTGCAATTGCCATTCTAATGCAAATGTTCCAACTTATACATACATACATATATATATATATTATATGTGAGAATATAGTAATTGATCTCACTTTGAAAGTTTCAAAATTGTCCTTGATAAATAAAATAATAAAAATTATAAATGGGTGAAATGGTAAAATCACTTTTAAAACTATAATTACTGTTAACTATTCTCTAATTTTCTTTTTTCTAATTATATACTTTATTATTTCATTCGTGATAATTGTAAAATATAAAAAAATATTTAAAATAAAAAGTGTGATTTAATAATCAATCATATATTTAACAATTTCGTACATAGTACGAGTTCGCGTCCCGCATAAGTATATCTGACTCCCGCTAGTTTATTACTCTTTTTAGTTTTTCCACAGTCTGTCAGCACCATTATTGAAACCCCCTCGATGAAGAATTAACGTTGAAATTATCACCAACGAAGGTTGGCACAAGTGGAAAGAGTTTATATCGCTTAAGTAGAAGTGTCGGGTTCGAGCCCCTGTGAACGCAGCAGACTTTCTTGAGAGGGATTCTCAGGAAACTGTCTGACAGTACTCCGAATCCGGATTAGTCGACCAATTTTCGAATACCGGACACCGGATGGGAAACAAAAAAAAATGGTCGAAGTTATCCATTAAGAAGGCACGGAAGTACTTGACCATTAAGATGTACGGAGATGCAGGGCCAAATGGCCGTCCAAATTGAGGGGAGCCAACCACTGAAGAGTTCAGAAAGATAAGAGGCTCCTTCCCCGTGGGGAAGTGCTTCTCCGCGGACGCTCGGTGACATGAAATTGGTAAGTCGACTATTAATGTTATATGCTCCTTGGGGGTGAGCCCATCAATTTTTGACACTACGGAGTTAGGTAGATTCGGATCAAATTTATTTAAACACGAACCTATTCAGACATGATAAATAAACGTAGTACATACATCATATATTTCATTATAGTCAAATATTATGTACATGGTCAATAAGTAATTAATCTTATTATTTATTATACTAATTATCCATAAATATTATTATTTAAGTAGTCCTATTATATATTATTAAACTATAGGCATCATGTATTAAATAGGTCAACCTAGTTTAGACACTACTATTTAGACACAAACCTATTTAAATATGAAAAATAAATGTGTCATATTTAAGTCATCGGAATTTCAAGCCTGAACACATTTAGATGCGGCATGTTTAAACACAACATGACACAGTTTATCAGGCCTACTTGTGGGCTCTACCCACTTATCTATGATCATATGAGCAAATTAGGAGGGTGTCCTGCACCGTATTCGAGCGCGTGCGCCTCCACCGGCCACCGGACACCAGCTTCTCTTCCATCTCAGTCATTTCTTCATACAGGCAAAATTCGACCGGAGCTTGCCATGATCTTGATAGTGTTTGAACGAGCAGAGCATGTCCGGATCCAATTAGGTCGGATCTCCAACCTCGTCAACACAATGTAAAATTTCTGCTAATAACTATCAAGTCCTCTTTATCCCCTAACTCTATTCACCATTTTTTTAATTTATTTTTAATCATTTTTTAAAATTCAAAAATTTTATTTTTAATATAATCAAAGTAGAAGGATGAAAAAAAGATACCAACTTGGGATTAGTCTAGTTGTTCCCTTACTAGACCCGTAACTGTGTGATCCTAAATTGGATCCCAGATTCGGAGGGTCGACGGGAATTTTTCCAAAAATTTCGGCCCAATCACAGATTAGTCTCGAGGTGCATTTCGACTGACTCGAGATACTGCGTGGTGTAAACAAAAAAAGATCAACATGTATGGTTAGACAATAACAAAAGGTTTTTTTTTTTTTTTTTTTACAGTGGACTCTCAGGTTTGAACTCTTCCGAGAGAAATTAAAATCTGATATCTTGCAAACCTCATGATATTCGAAGCCCACATAAGATAAGGTCAATTTTAAAACTTTGAATTCTGATCATAATCCGTTGTGTTTAGAAATTGAAATCTACCTGAAATTTATATTTCACACGGTTCCCTTGTATCTTGTCGGCTCAAATAAAATCCTTTTTGCCTTCCCGTCGCTATAACTTTGGGAATATAGAATTATCTAACATTTTCATGCTTAAATTACTACCTCATGACTGAGTTTTTGATATATTTTCATAATTTTAATTTAGCTTTTTATTAATTTGATGCAGTTGTATTTTAAGAATTTAGGGGTGTTTGTTTGGGCGTAATCCTTCAACAATTGAAGGATTACATCCAATTTTGTCTTGTTTGGTGGTAAAATTGGATGTAATTTGTGTTTGCCGGGCCACAAAAATTTTCCCGGGCTTTGACATTTTGGGGGGAAAGAGATTCCACAGAGAGAAGGCAGCATTCTCACTTTCCATATGGAACCCGCGCCAAAATCCCTCTTTCATCCTTTGCTCTCCGTGGGAACCCCCATTTTGCACCATTATTTGCCAAAAAAAAGGTAGGGGTATTGTTGTAAAATTATAATATTTTCTATCACATCAAATATTACAATTTTATATTTTTAATCAATTTTACCAACATTCTAAAATATTTACCAAGTACAACAATTTTATATTGCGACCTACTCTCCATATAAAACAACAACTTCCCCTGTAATCTAACTTTTCCCCGTAATTCAAAATTACTTGAACCAAACGCCTACTTAGCAGATTGTATATAGATTTTAGTAATTTCTCTATTATTAGTTACTTGTCTCTGCACTTTATTGATACTTAAATATGATAAATCCATCATATATCCATAACTATTATTATATAAAATGAAAGATGAGTGAGTTAAGAAATAAGTTATACAAAATAACACAATAATCAAAATCTAAAAGAAAAAGTTATAATCTACTAAAATCGATCGTACAGATCTGTTCACATCTATATGCCCAGTTATGAACTCGACTACGACCACCTTATAGTTAGAACCGGAAATCGGAGCCGGTTCGAACCCGTTAAATTTGTTATCTGCAACCTGCCGGAATTTCGTCAAGATCAACCCAAAATCCACTGTTTCTTCCGGTTCTGATTCTACCCGCTGCCGTGCAAAACCTCAGTGCCGTGCAGAGATGCCCTCTCATCCATTCTTTACGGTTTGTTTACTTGTATCTAACTCTTGATTTTGTCGGCTAAACTGTTCATTTTGTCGCCTAAACTCTTAAACATTGTATCTACAGGTAAATTTTCTGACAACCTGGTTTATAGGGAATCTCTAATTAATTAATTAACGAATTAAATGAATTAAATTAACCAATTATTTTTTGGATAAGTCTCCAGCAGGGAAATTGCTTATCCAAACCACAAAAGTATCCACTGCCCAACTTTCCACCTCAAACATTTGAACTCTCTAATTTAGGGATTTCTTAGATTACCACTTCCAATCAGTTGGAAGCTTACCCAGATTCTGAACCCCACAAACCCATAAGTTCGTTAAAATCGCATGTGCGGATAGGCTCATCTAGAACTATAATCACTCCCATTCAACGAGTGGTCAGTTCCCAAAGTTCAAATAAGAAATTTCCAAAATATTCTCAAGAAAATTCCACGAATTCGAGACAATCGTGCATTGTTTTGGAATCACAAGCATGGACGAAAATGATCCGTCTGAAACCGTTCACTGATTGCATACAAAGGGGCTCTGATTCTGCAGACAAAACAGAGCATCATACCTAGCCCACGACAAGACAGTAATGTCGTTGTAGAAATGGTGAGTGAGATCTGCAAGGTGTTTATTTTTTTTAATTTGGATAATTTTTTTTCCAAGGAAAAGGTGAGCGTAAAAAGAAAGCAGACCTTTACCCCGAGCTTGCAGCTTCTCCGGGTAACCTGCATTGTCAATTGCCGAACCGGTCGGACGCTTCGGAGGCGAGCCTCGAGGCGATCGCCGAGTGGTACATCGCGTCGTGGAAGGTCTTGCCCCCCGCCGTCATCCTCCGGAGCTGTTTCGCCTTCTCCTCCGTGAAGCAGCCCGGGGGAAACCTCGATCCGGCAGGCTCGGGTTTGGACTCCTCGTGTCGGGGCTCGACGGATCCGCCGGCGGCGAGGTAGACGGGCTCAGAGGACCAGCCGAAGAGCGGGGCCCACCACGCAGACACTGAGGCAGGGAGCTTTTGCCGGCCTATGTCGGGCTTCGTGGAAGATGCCCGGACTGCCGGTGCGAGTTTGAAGGATGCGAGGGAGGTCGCCATTGGAGAGTGTGTCTAAGAGAGAGAGAGAGAGAGATGGAGAAAATTGTGAAGGGAGACGGGCTCGCGCGACCATGGTTTTTAAGACGCCCTTTGTTTCGCGTTCGGAGTCGAAAATGGAAATGAAACATGAGAAAGGATGGAATTGAAAATATATGACAAATTACGCTGATGATTCTATTCGAAATTTGAATCAGATTCACTTTATTATTATTTAATTTCGTGTAGGAGTTAATACAGTTATTAAGACTTCACTGTTAAGGATGAGAAATTCTTAAATAATCATAAATTATTATGTTATGTGAGAAAATATTAATCAGTTTATGATAAATGAATAAATTAGTATTAATTATCCGAGGAGATGTCTTACTTATTACTGATTAGAGTAATTTAAATGATTTTTCATCGCATAATGTGCAGTGTGACCAACTAGATTCTTTTTATTAATGATACATCCCATTCATAGCAATTTGTTAACCACAGGCTCTCAGCAATAATGTCATAAGATGATTTTGAACTTATATTTCGACAGACACAGATTTTTTAGACTATACTAGGATTTTAATAGTCTTTGTTGACAATGTCAGTGTTAATACTGATTGTTCAATTTGTCTAACCTATTCGCAGTTGAATACGAAAATCTAAATATTACGTATTTGATTAGCTGGATCGCCACTACTGTCATTTTCAATTTACGTGTGAAGAACAAAAATTCGTTAGCCACAAACTTATGCTCATCTATAGTTTCTGGTGAACGCTCTTGAAATCATGATCATGCACTTGCCATTATGCAAGAGTACGTTAGAAGAATGAAATTTTATATAAAACGTCAAATTACCATACCGGACACTTTGCCTACCATTGCATGTGGAAAAAACGTGTATATTACGTTGTGTTTATTTGGGTTTTCATGCAGGTGTGACTATTTAGCAGTCTTTGGATCCCCACGGTATAAAATCGTGAGGATTCCTAGGCATCCTTGGGAAAACATACGACAAGCCTTCTTTTTTCTTAGTTTATTGTGCGCAATTTTTTTTCCTCAGTAGTAATGAAAATTTCATTCATTACTCAGGGAGGTACAGGAAAAAATGTTAAGGAAGGGACATCCTAGGTTAATCACAAGAGAATAAACATGCAATACAATACATATGTGTTTGAGCCACTTACATCTTCGACTAAATATTATGCCGGCTACAGGGATTCCTAGTGAAAACTGTGCGGGAGACTCCTTAGGTCCATTAATCCTATACCCGCCATAGGAGTTTGCTCTAGATCTTCAGAGGATTTCTACAGTGGAGCTAAACAGTAGGATCTTCATCGTACTTCAGTGCAGTGGGGCTTACCACATTACCAAGGGAGGATTAGAGGAAGGAAGGCCGGATCTGGACAAATATATGGGTCAAACGACTCTACAGTGGCCAAGGCATGCATGTATGTTGCAAGTCCGGCAGAATCAGATCAAAACTGGCCAGTTATGGCATGGTGGCTGATGAGCAGCCAAAACGAGCACGGAACTGCCAGCTACAGAGGAGATCGGGTGCAGATCTGGAGAGCTCCGACCATCCATTTTGCTCGAAGCTTGGGACGTTTACTTCCAAAGCCTTTCTCAAAAGGGAGGCAGCGAGGTCCACACCAAGCGCACGGGGAGAGGGATGAGGAAGCCACACATGATACTGGAGAGGATCGGACAAGGCTGACCAAAACAAAAGCCACCAAGAAACTTCGGTGGAGAATATGTACAACCATCAGTGAGTGGGGCGGAACGACACACGGAGGAGGCGGAGGGGGACCGGACGCTCCCGGCCGGAGCAAGATTTGTCAGCCAAGGGAGGCGTCAAAGGAGAGTTTCTGGGGAGAGTTTTAGAGAGAGGGATATTACAGAGAGAATAGTGTGTTGTGCATAATTAGAAATTAAAAACAACTCCCTCATTGAAAAATATAAAATAATTGCTAATAAGTAGGCGGATGGAAAAGATAAAAAAATGGAAGTTTCTACCATTTAGCCACTGCAACTTTCACTAAGATAATTAAATGATTCATAATCTACTATATAGGTTAAAGAAAATAATTAAAAGACTTAATTATTAAATAGTTCAGTTGTTAGACTATAGAAATTCTCTAAAAAATGTGGATGGTGAGGAGTATTTGAGGTAGTTTCTAAGGGAATAAATTTTTATTACATGGGTAGCATTAAGATCTGTGTTCTAATAATTCAAAACTCACTTCTAAGTAATTTGGAGAGTTCAAAGTCCCAAATTTGAATCTCTTTTATGTAAATATCTACTAGAAGTGTGTTCGGTTGGAAAATTGACATTAAATTGAACGAGAACTTGTTCTCATAATTGAAGAGATTTTTTATTGGGCTTAAATTCATGAACTTTGTTTGTGTAATGTGGGTTTAGATTTAAAAAAACTTATGAAGAGTCTAGGCCCATGAGAGCCCATGGTGGGAATGGTAGGAATTCTATGCCACATTGATAAGGGATGACAAATTTAAAGTTTTTATAAGTAAGAAGTGGTTTTATGGTAGGTAATATCCTTAATTATATTATACGACTTACCCTCACCTCGCACGCATGAGCAGGGGGTCTAAATTAGAGGCCGATTCATTTGAACCCATGTGCATGCAGGCGGCTGGAGTGCCGAATGTTCGTCCCGGACGTGGGGCCTCTTGCGAGGTTGGATTTTGCCATTTCTTGCAATTTTTTTAATATTAAGGCGCAACATTAAGAGTCGGCCTTGATAAGGGTAAGGGCCTTTAATTCCTGGTTCTCTGTCATTAGAGTCACTAGCCCTCCACCTCACTATAAGTCCACAGGTTTTTCAATCATCACAGCTCTCAAGCACTCTCTGCATACAAGCATCGTTTTTCGGTGGTTCTTCCAGCTTCGGTTCAGTTCGTTCTTTAGGTTCGAGTTTCATGTAACATTGAGCTCAACAATCAACAATCATTGTATCCTAGGAGGCTAAAGTCCACGCTTCCTCGGTACAACCGAGAGGGGACAAATAAGTCTTAAGGAAATTGTGACCGTCACAAGCCCCGATGATCAGTAACAATTTCTTTTAGTCGATTGTTTCATACTTATGTATTCTTCTATTCTATTCTTCTTCTTTTTCAACAGTACAATATTTCTAACATGAATTCGTGCCCAAAGAAAGAAATAGAAAAATTGTTTTTATAATATTAATCCTCTAATTCTGGCCACGAGATCATTTTATCATACTTCGGGTTACATGTTCATCACATTTTTTTTATCTCAAAGCACAATTTAACAGGCATCTTAAAACCATGGGAACACTCCCCCTAATGGTCACCATGCAGTGATCGAAGTGTAGATTAATTATATGAATTAGATGGGCCCTCTCCTAATAGACTAATCTTATACAAAAATTGTAAAGACTAACGAGTCAAAAAATAAGTTACAACCTCGGGTCCTAATACCCTTGGAATGAGAACCACATCAGTGGTATCGATCTAATAAGGTAGAGATCCTATTATAAAACAAAATTTATACAATAGCAACGACATGAGGACCGACATAATTCCCATTAGCTTGGAAAAAAAGTCAATAAAGTCGTCTAATCCAAGAGCCTTTGTCGCTCCTAACTGGAAAGCTACTTCAATTATCTCCTTTTCTTGAACTTCTCGATCCAATTGCTGCTCCTCCTTTTATCGATCGCCTCATCCACCACCTGCAACAGCCCCTCAACACTCTTGATCTCCTCAGCACTAAACAACTTTTTGTAACAGTCCAACAAGCCCCCCTTAACATAATTTTCCTTTTTATAAGCAACATACTTCCTTCAATACTCTTTATTCAAAGTGTCTTATTTCGAGTTCTTCTTTGCATTATAGTCTGATGAAAATCCTTCTATTTTTATCTCTAAACACCCCAGCAATTAATTCTCGATCTACGGTGCCAAAAACCTTCTCCTTCCTCCATAGCTCATCCATCTCCTTTATTTTGTCCCATTCGCATCCCCTCCTTTACTATGAATTTGTGTCACATCCTCCTTTGAAGTCCCTATTCTTCTATAGGAATTTGAAACGCATTTCCTACTCCACTCTATTAACATCTGTCCACAAAACTCCAACTTACTTTGAACGCCTTCCACATTTCTACACCGAGGACCACTCAAGATCTCTCAACAACTTGCTTACACCCCTCCTCCACCATCCTTGGAATTTCAAGATGATTTTTTCAAGTGCCCTTACTATCCACTCAAATTATAAAGGTCACCAGAATAGAGCAATCGGCCCTCTATGACTACCATGAAGCACTTGAGCCCTCGGATAAACATCTCTCCATGATTCTAAGTAGAGAGCCCTATCAAGCCTTCCATTTACTAAATTCTTTTCCCCTCTCTTATTGCACCATGTGAATTTTGGCCACTGACATCACAATCTATTAACTTCATATCTAATACCCTTTTTTTGGGAAGTTTATGGTACTAAAAATGTTAAGAAAACAAGGATGAATGATTGTTTATATTTATTAATTAATTTATTTATCAGTAGACTTTAATCCATGTTCTACGCGAAATTGTCTATCATATAATTAATAATGAAATAACCTTTTCCTAGATAACATTTCATGTGATTTTTTTATTAACTCTTAATTTTTTGTTAGTGTTGCTAATTCTTGTAATAAATTAAAACATAAATAAATAATTATAAAAATATATATATTGATAAAAAGGGTGAAAGACTATAAATATAGGTAAGGTGAGGTAGTTCGACTTAAATTTTTAGTAAGGTCATGGATTTAAGTATTTAAAATGGAGAAATTCCAGAAGTACGAGAGATTAAGACGTTTGAACTTTTACTCAAATGGCCATTGCAATTTTAAGAATGGTTTTACAACTTAAATATCATTAATTTTTTATTAATAACAAAACCAATAATTGTCATGGTTTTGAAAGTCCTAAAGAAGATCAATAATTATGTGCCAGTGAATTCACCAACATATTCCTATTTTTAAGAATAAAATGGTTACTAAAATTAACCTTTATGTCTCAATCGACAATTTGAGACATTGCAAAGCACATCAAGAATACTATGCACAGAATCGATAGTAATATATTCATTTATGATTTTACAATTACGTATTTATTTTTTATAACATTGACAACATATGTAGAATGCACTATGAATAAATCAAAAAATAATTAGAAAAAATTTAAACTATAGTTATAATAAAAAAAAGATAGTAATAATAATTTTACAATTTCGACTGCAGTTGTCCTTCTTTATTAGCTAAAAATTTCATTGTCAATGTATTTGAAAGATTTAAAGTGAGGGCAGTTTTGGAACAGTAAAAAGATATCAAAACTGTTATCTAGAGTCATATAGTTATAGATAATAATATAAATAGATAATCCATACTATGCATTGTATATATTAGCTTTATGGAACTCGATAGAGATACCAACTCATAAAAAGAAATAAGATAAAAAGTAGAAGTAATTTTTAATTACTACAATGATTTTTAGCGTTAACTTTACTTCAATTTTCTTTTTTCAAATAATTAAATTTATATTTACTAGTGATATTTTTTAAAAAAATTTAAAAATTGCGATAAACTGTAATACATATACATATAAAATCATGCACTATAAATAGAGGAGTATCCTCTCCATTTTCTTCTCTGCTTTCAGCCCTTACCTCGTTTTCGTTTTTCTAATTTCTCCTTTTTTTTCAATTTTAATTTGATTTTCGTACGTTTTTGCTGTACTCGATCTTCAATTTCAACGAGTTTAATCACATCTGTAGCAGATGATATAGCCATTGCGAGCGATCCCCATCGAATCGGATGCAGAATTAGGGTTTCTCGCAGTGTAAAAGAAAACCTCACTGAAACTGGGGGCTGATTGTGTTGACACTATTGGATTCTCGCTTTCTTTCTACTCATTTTTTGTGGATCTAGGGTTAGGTTAGGTCGTGTGTAGGGGCTGAAATGGACAAGAAGAAGGTGGCTGTGCCGCTGGTGTGCCACGGCCACTCGCGGCCAGTAGTCGATCTGTTCTACAGTCCGGTCACGCCGGACGGTTTCTTTCTTATCAGTGCCAGCAAAGGTACATTTTTCTACATTTCTGTCTACCATTGTTCACTAGATGACTGATTGTGGTGTGGATTGTTTCTGCGTGGGCAAGCAAAAGACAGCTAAAGGATATGGTCTGTTTGTGGAAAGGCATTGGATTTCATTGACATTCTTTTTTGCTGTCGTTGGAAATACGTGACACTGTCGTAGCGATTATAGAAGGACCAGAAATTTGCTCATCGACCAGTTGTTCCTATCATCTGTTGATCCTGTAATGTTCCTTGTCCCTAATGTTAATATCAGTCAGTAAGTGCCGCCATTTCCCAACATAAAAAGAATCTTATTGTCATGGGCTGGTGTATTTCATGCTTGCTTGGATCAAGTTGAAATTGGTGACATTTCATACTTGTTTTATTTGCCAAAATCGGGGAAATTAACTAGACAACATGCTTGACTAGTAGTCTTAATTCATTTTTGTGGTTGCAAAGGGCCACTGGTCATATGTCACCGGGAAGTGTCTGCTGGCTTTCAAAGTAACTGGTCTTTAAGATGGCTTCTAATAGTTTTGGGCACTGAGGAGGGAAGCATTGTGGAGATTATTATTTTTCTTGTTCAGGTGATTGAAATTGGAAACTTATTTATACTTATAATTTCAGATTCTAATCCTATGCTGAGAAATGGAGAGACTGGAGATTGGATTGGAACATTTGAGGGACATAAAGGTGCTGTCTGGAGCTGCTGCCTTGATAATAATGCTTTACGCGCTGCATCTGGCTCTGCAGATTTTACTGCGTATGAGACTTTTTCTTTCTTCAATCAAAGTTTTTTATGAGATGTTGTCAGTATCTTCATCTGAGCAGCTATCTGCTAGCTGCACTATAAGTTCAAGTTCTTGTATGAATGAGCATGGGTATAACTTTAAATTTTGCATTTTTAGGAAATTGTGGGATGCATTGACTGGCGATGTGTTGCATTCTTTTGATCACAAGCACATTGTTCGAGCATGTGCTTTCTCCGAGGTGAGGGAAGTTCCTCGCATAAACTTTTTGCTTCAGTTTTTCCTAATCTATACCTTGAAGTGCATGCAATCATCCTAACCAGTAATTTTCCAATAGTTTATTTTATATATAGGACATGACCTGATTCTTCTTTCTATTTTTCACATGTACAGGATACACACCTTTTACTTACCGGTGGTTTTGAGAAAATTCTTCGTATTTTTGACTTGAACCATCCGGATGCTCCTCCAAGAGAAGTGGACAAATCCCCTGGCTCAATTAGGACAGTTGCTTGGCTTCACAGTGATCAGACCATATTAAGTTCCTGTACTGATGTTGGTGGTGTGAGGTGTGTGATATTTTATTTCAGACCACTAATTTATGTTTTTCCAATATCTGCATGAGTCTCTTCCCTGATAAAACCTGCTTCATAATAGTTGTATAGGCAGTTGCAGGCAAGTGATATATGAATTATGCTTCGTTCTATTGAAGTCTCTCATGTTAGTCAATCAATCAACTGTATTCATAGATACTACTGTTTTGCACGAGAGGTGTACTCAGCTTATTATGGTTTTAACATGTACTTGCTGCTATTCTGGGGATACATCTGATGAATTCTTTTAACATATATTTGCTTGAAAACTGATTCCTTTTGACTGTGTTATTAGGATTTCCCCAGGCTCTAAATCTCCATAAATCCTACCTTCTGTCCCTCCTGCCTGGTAAAGAAGTCCGATTAAATAAAATAATGAATTGTAGACATAATTCAGGTTCGAATTCCATATATAAGACCACATCAGCTGTCCTCCATGAACGGCATAAGCAGGCATATTTACTGTTGAAAGATCCTTCCATCACCCCAGAAGAAAGGGGCAATTAATTCTTTAATTCCACGATAGTGAACTCATGGAGTCAGATATAGCAATCCTCATCGTCAAATGTTATGCCAGATGCACTCAATTAAGTGCAAGCTTTTCCCCATTTCTAATACTTATTTTAATCTGATACAGGTTATGGGATGTGAGAAGTGGGGAGATTGTTCGGACCTTGGATACAATGTCTCCAGTCACAAGTGCTGAAGTGAGTCAGGATGGTCGCTATATAACTACTGCTGATGGGTCCACTGTTAAGTTTTGGGATGCCAATCAGTAAGTTGTATTTTCAATTGTTCACAATGTACAGTTTCTGTTTTCAAAAGTTTGACTGATGCATGATGTTGCATTTATGGCTTAGCTTTGGATTGGTGAAGAGCTATAACATGCCCTGCCCTGTGGAATCGGCTTCTTTGGAGCCAAAGCTTGGTAATAAGTTCATTGCCGGAGGAGAAGACATGTGGGTTCATGTTTTTGATTTCCATTCTGGAGAAGAAATTGGTGGGTGATCTCAACTGAGCAACTGTTTGGAGAACGCATACCTTACGAATGTTTACTTTTATTGCAAGGCTGAACTAGTACATTGTGTTTGTTTCTCTCTCAGGAGTTTCTTAAGATAGTATTTTTATCTAGAAATGGAATGGGTAAAAACTAATGATATCATCTCTCTTGGGGAACCTTCACTAGAATCCTTTTATTAATTAACATGTCTAACTCTCAACTTCTAACTTCGGCCATGTGCCCTGTACCATTTGGCTGCAGGATGCAACAAGGGTCACCATGGTCCAGTGCATTGTGTTAGGTTTTCACCAGGAGGGGAGTCCTATGCTTCAGGATCTGAAGATGGCACTATAAGGATATGGCAGACTGGGCCAGCAAATAATGCCGAAAGTGAAGCACATCCTGGGAATGGCCCAGCCACAGCTGGCAAAGCGAAGATCGGGGCTGATGAAGTGGTCCATAAGATGGAGGATATTCATATTGGCAAAGAAGGGAAGGCTGAAGAGAAAGAGAACGTGTGATCCCAATCTTGGGTTAGTGCTTCTCTTGTTACTTCGTTATTAGTTTTTGTGTGCGGGCATGACCTTATGATATAGCTTGTGCCTGTGCGAACTGTCGGGTTGGCTTTTAGCATTCCATCTTCTCCACCAAAGCTGCTTTTTCCAATGAAATGCTCCCACCCCATGTTTTGTGGCAAGATGATAGGGAACTCCAGCTCATGCTTTCTCTTGTTCTCTGGTTAGCAAGTATAAGGGAGAATTTTTTGGTAATTTAATTACTTGGCAAATTTGGGTAGTTTTCTTTACAGTACAGTGAATATTGTTGGCATATTTCTTTCTGGTAGTATTGGTTCATGCTCATCTGGTACTCTAAAATTGAGGGCTGATGGGAATGAATAAACAGGATGAAAACGTAGATGTGTGGTTCGGGGCGAACAGGTCTGAAGGACATAGTTTATGTATGGTAGGATGGAATGAAATAGAAACGAATGAAATGGAATTGAATGCAAAGTGAATACTAATGTTTTATTTGGTATTATTTTTAATATTAAAGGTATGATTGATTGTGTGGTGTAGGAATTCCAATTACGGATGGATTCTTCATTGAATTTCCATTCTGTAATTTGTTTGTTAAATTGATCCGTAATAGGTTTATATTCCTTATTCATAAGTAAGTGGAATGAAGTGTCATTCCATCCTTCGTATCTATTGCTTATGAGTAATATGGTCTTAATTTATTTTAAATATTAATTTCTTTTTATATATAAACTTAAATTTTATACAAGTTTAATTTTTTTAACAAAATCATGAAATTTTATTATAAAAAATTGTATAAAACCTTCTTTAAATATTGAAATTCTTTGTTAGTTTCTTATACGGGAAGTGAAATAAAATTTTTTATATTCCTAAGATTATATAAAATCAAACTTAAAATTTATAAAAATTAGTTCTTAAATTTGATTTGATTTCCTTTTATTTTTAGTTAGAAAAACATCTCATAATAAATACGTTTCTTTTATTTATTTATTTATAAATGTCACAGGATATTTTTTGTCATTTCACTTCACATATTTATATTTCTAATTTAATGCTCGTGATTCGCTTTCTTACTATCAAATAAAGGAAATTAATGAATTTGACTTTTAAATTCCTTTTCATGTCGTGGCCAAAAAATGATTTCTTTTTCATGCCTATTCATTCATTGTCAATAACTTATCAATTTCATTTTTTAGCTATCAAACGTGTAGTGAGAAATGGAATTGGACAAAAAAAAGTGTCTTTCGTACTAATTATATCCTCAATAATTATTTAAATATCGAAGTTTAATTTGTATATTCAGCTAAAAATATAGACCCGGTGTGGGGTGAAATCCGGGCCGGCATGGCCCGATGAGATGGGGCGCTGCGCCTTTAGATAAGGCTCGACCATTTTATTGAGTTGTACCGATGTTGTCGTGCCTGGGACAAGCTAACTGGATTATCATTCTTTTATTTAATATATGGAATGGAATTCCAAAAGATTTTGACAGCCACTGACTGCAGCTCCCTCTCTCTCTAAACCCTCCCCTCAAGCCTCCCGAACAGAACCTCTCCTGAAGCAGGGCGCGCCGGCCCTCTCCCCTCGAGCCTAGGTGTGTGGCCTCCACCAACTGTTCATCTATGGCCGTATATACATCCACCACCGATGTCGGTGGCTTTTGCCGGGACGGCTCGGTCGTCCTCTCTCTCTCTCTCTCTTTTTTTCCTCTCTTTTTGGGCAGTTCGTCGTCTCCTCTCCCCCCTTACTGTAGAATCCGTGCGTCGATCCTCGCCTCCACATCATAGCAGCTCCGGCAAGCTTGCTCGGCTCTAGATCTGCCGCCTCAGCCGGCCCGCCCCTACCCCCCGCTAGATGCGCCATAGCCAGATCCGGGATGGCTCCGCCCATCTCAGTCTGAGCAGCCACCGCCCACCTCCGCATCCTGCCGACTCTATCCACCCACCTCCCAGCCGGTTCATGAACCCGCTCGACCCAGCCCGACCCGGACTGGGAAGCAAACGGTCCGGTCCGGTCCGGGTCGACGGTTCGGGCCTGAGTGACCCGGCCCGGAACCGTCCCACAGACGGGCCGGTTACGGTCCGGTCCGGGCTGAACAGGCTATTTTTTAAATTTTTTTGAATTTTAGAATTTTTTATAATTTTACGATTTTAAAATAAAATAAAAGATTTTATTATTAAGATTCGAACCGAAATCTTCTACTTGAAAGTCAATAATCTTAACCAATTAGACTAATTATATTTTGTTTACATTTTTACATTTAATATCATATAACTAATTTTATTAAGGTATGTTAGATTTTTAACATTTTTAAATAAACTCAAATTACTTATTTTTAAATAATATTAAAACAACGAGTATTTCAATTTAAAAAATTACCAATTGTTAGATATATTAGGTATTTATAATATTTTTAAATATAATATAAATTAAATAATATTTTAAAAAAATGTTTGCTATGGGTTGGGGCATGGGGCCCACTGTGGGGTTGGGGTTTGGGGTGGGGTGGACAGTGTGGGGCCCACTGCCAGTTTGACCATTAATCTTTTGTATTTTTTTTTTTTTTACGGTTCAAGGTCACGGTTCCGGGTCTATAACGGTCCGGTCCGGTTCCGGTTCAACAGGTCCATTTTGTCGACCCAACCCGTAACCGTGCCTCAACCCGTAGGGGGCGGGCCGGTTACGGTTCATGACCGGTCCGAACCGGCCCATTTAACAACACTACCGACAGGAGGTTATGATTGAAACTTTGGTGGCCGGCTAACTAGCTATGATTGTACTGTGCATTCTCTGATGTGCTTCACATATATCTTCCTTTATAGTTAGTATCGAAGGATCCCTCCGTTGTAATTCGATCATGTAATATTCTCTCTCGAGCATTTCCTCATGTACTCGTTTTTAAGTAATAAATACATCCTCAATACTGTCGAGCAAAAAAAAAAAAAAAGAAATTCGAAAAGATTTAGTGGATGACCATTCATCCTCGTAATGACCATTCTGGCTAGGGGTGTAAATGAGATGAGATGATTCGTGAATGGTGCGGGCTCGGTTCGAGAAGCTCACGAGCCTCAATGAGACTTTAATTTTATATCGTAATTGTTGTTGTTGTTGTTCTTCTTCTTATTATTATTATTATTATTATTATTATTAATTTTCTAAAAATTAAAAAATTAAGATTAAGTGTTTCACTTTACTCAGATCCTTTTTTTCTTCTTTTTCACTCACAAATCACTAATTCGTAATATGTTCTCCTCCTTTCCTCTTTACCTTCGATAATTGATAGACCTGTCCAGTAGTCACCCTATACCATCTTCCTCAGCTTGGCTTGTTTAGGCTTGGTGAGCTTTCTTTTATCATAACGAGCAAAGCACAAGCTTGAAATTTTAGGCCCGTCCAAGTTCGAGCCCGGGTCCGAGTTTGCAAATTATTAAAACGAGCCAAACTTGAACATGGTAGATTCAGGCTCAGCTTGGATCGTTTACATCCCTAATTCCGGTCCCCTTTTTGCGCAACTAAATAAGAAGAATGCAACAAAAATCAAAATGGTGATTTCAATTTCATTCTACTCTGTTCTATCAAACGGGATCGTATAACATTGTTTGTCTGGTGTCTGCGAATGAGCCATGCAGGATTGGGGATTTGCTGTCATTAACCATTTTATCTGGCTTAGAGGTGTGTGTGGTGGATCTGGAGAGATTCAAATGAACATCGATTGGGATCAAGGTAAGAAACGAGAGAACCAGTTCTATTCTAGCCATGAATAAAACGCAATGAAAACGACGTATGAATAAAATATATAAGGCAAAATCGGTCCGCATAATTGACCTGATTGGCCATAACTTTTTCACCCAGTGTGAATGTTACGTTACCCGACAAGACGAGGCGAGTTGCCACACGGAAGAAAATCATCATTGGCTATCTTTTGTTGTTCAAGAATGTTGTGGGGGGTGGATCTGATCATTGGAATCCTATCACTTGGTGGTCACCACTTAATCTGTCACTGAATCAGTGTTTAATCAATGTGGTAACTGAACTCTATTTGAATTTAGTCATCTTTTAGAGAATTGGGATTCTCCTTTGTCATCCACTGGATTGTGTTGTCACATTCAACCCACAAAATATCTCACGACAACTCCAATCCTATTCTCAAATGAAGTACATCAAGATTGATTATCACATTGTAAAAAGCATAACTTGAAAGCAACTCCTCATTTGAATAGAAAGTTATTCGGATTAACTTCCAGATGTTCTAACCAAAGGACTGCAACACAACTGAAGTTCAAGGTCACTGTTCAATCCTTCCATCTTGCTTGTGGATGAGTAGTGGAACAAACACAGCAGCCACCACAACATACATGCCAGGCACTCAGGAGTAAATATTCAATGCATAATATATAATCAATTCGTTGTGTAAATTACCGTTCGAATCTTGATATATGTAAAGTCGACACTTGAAAATCGTGAAAAACTTTGAACCTCTTAAGATCTGAGAGAGTTTTATACATCGATAAACTCATTGTGCAGTGCTCACCGGGTAAATACACACAGCCATAAGACAATACCATAAGTAACATGCATGCATGTATACTCATTAAATGATAACGTGTATACACATGTATTATGGGTAAAGAATCATTATCCTCACTAGGATTTTTCTTCTATTTGACAACCACCTTCAGCCTCACTACCACCAGGTTGAGCAAAACATTCTTGCTTAAAAAGAAAATGGACAATGAGAAAGAGAGAAGAGAAACCAGAACTGAGAATTATCGAAATGAACACCCCACATTTAATGATTCGGAATTTGTATAATGTCATATATACATTCCTGTAAATATCAAAAGGAAACATGAAGATGACACCCAAAACTGACAGGAAGCAATCGGAGACCGAGCTAGGTAGATATCTGTATGTACAAGTTTGTATGTCATATTCCCATCCCAGGAGGGTTTAAATAAACGATATTGTTCATTGAATAATTGATAGGATTTGTAAGGAGAGTAGTACTTGAGAAGATAGAGGGTAACATACAATGAGGAGAGCTGTAAACCTCGGAGGATTTGAGCCTAAGGCAACATTTCCAACGGACATCTACACGGGAAAAAGAAGAGGAAAAAGAAGAAGATTACCCGGGACAAGGAGACAGCTTCGTCTTTCTGTGTGTCTCCGGATAATTGCTAGAGAAAGGAGAGGGCAACGAAAGGGAAAAATTTCTGGAAAATAGCCCCAAAATATGCAGCAATCCTATTGTATCAAGGAAAAAGGAAGGTGGCCTATTCGTTCACTGGTTCTGCTTCAGATGACAAAAGCCTGCTTATGAAAGGTGATATTGCCGCAAGTAATGCTTTTGGGCACTCCTCATGCGGAAGATGACCGCAACCCGATATAGTAACCAGTCTCTGTACAGAAGAAAACAAAGAATGACTGTACCATTCCAGCCCAAGCAAAAATGACATCATTGCAGAAGTTGGTGCAGGAAGGAAAAATTTATTGGGTAGCTTTGCTTGAGAATACTGAAAATTTGGGAATGATGATTTCAAAATTGGTACTCACAGAATTTACAAACTTGGAGGCCAGCAACTCAGATGATCTGAGAGGTACAAGGGCGTCTTCAGCTCCAGCAATCACCAACACTGGCAGGTCACCAACTGATTTAAGCAATTGTACAGCATTTTGTGGTGAGAGGACAGTCTCGTACGAGAGTCTTCCTATCTCATGAAGAGCTTCATCCCAACCTTGTACTCGTAAAGGAGCCTATTTCCAATCAGTAGCAGCCAACATCAATCTAAGGTTTAACTTTTATCTAGAGACCTCAGGACTAACAAACCAAAGATTCCAACAGCAATCCGACCCCAAAAGTTTGCCTAAATTAATGGTGGGGCTAATAACCTACTTAGGCCTATACTTTGGCCAAATTGTCACTTTTAGCATAAATTTTTTTACGTAGCCTAAAAAGGCACAAACTTTAAAATGTTTGTCCTATTTATCACGCCGTTATAAAATCCGTTAAAATTGACGGAATTTGCTGACTTGTCACGTTAGGTTGTACATGTGGTAGATGGAGAGTGATGTGGCGAAGCCACATGGGCGAGTAGGGCAAAATATTATTTATACCTAGCAATCAAACTCTTTAAATTTAAAAAGTGAGGGGCACCCACGGAATTTTATCTCTAAAAAAATCCCTAAAATAAAAAAATTACAATTAGGGCTTCTATTATGTTCTCCGTTCTAGCCCTGATTTTGTTCTCCTATACTCAAAAACTCTGTCTTCTAATTGTAATTTCTGATTTTAGGAATTTTCGATAGATGAATTATGTAGGTGCCCTTTGTTTTTAAAATTTAAAGAATTTGATTGTTGGGCATACTGAGGCTTCGCCACATTACTCTTCATGTGTCACATGTACAACCCAATGTGAGAAGTCAGTAAATTCCGTTAATTTTAACAAATTTTGTGATGGCGTGTTAAACGGGATAAACAATTTAAAGTTTGTGTCTTCCTATATCACGTGAAAAAGTTCGTGCTAAAGGTAACAATTTGACCAAGATCAGACCTAATTAGGTTACTACCCCTTAATGGTGTGATTCAGTTCCAAGGAACAAAGAAAAATGAAATCAGAAAGTGTTTCACTCGAAAACGTCAAACAAACATATGATGTGTGAGATATGAACAATGCAGTGCGTACCTTGTAGAGGCCTAAAACATCTGGTGTTAGCTTTGTAGCATCATACCATGCTCGACGATTAACCACTTGAGTGACCTCAGTTCGTAACAGAGGTCGAACCAAGTGCTTCTTTCCAAGTGAAGTATGCAGAAGGATCCTTGCAAACGCAGGAACGACTTCTCTGGATAAGCTAACATTTAATAAAACTACCCCTTTAATTGCAACCTGAAAGGGGAATACCAAATAGCAAGAATTATTTTTGGATCTTTAGGTATAAATATTGCTTCCTGTTACCAACAGAGCAATATGTATCAACCATGGATACAAAAAGTAGAGGCATACTCACTTTGAAAGAATTTGATGATGTTTGGACTCTCTGTGCAGCCTTCAAGGCAAGCATGCCCCCATCATCATGACCAACAAGAATCACAGAAGAAAATCCCATCTCAGAACAGAAAGAAAGAAGTAGGTCAACCTGTAAAATGATTAGCAATCTCAATGATTCAACCCATCCAGAAGAGATTATTTAGATAAATATATCAGAAGCTTTTGACACAAGAAACATCGTGTGGGCAAGATGCCTGAAATTGGAACAACAAATAATAGAACTAATCATGTGTTTTGTATGCGGAATAGAAAATCCAATTCCAGATGAATTCTTGACAGAATCCTCACAGCATGGTCTGAATTGCAAATTGGTCCGGAATATTAATTCCACATGGAGGCTCCATTCCTTGGAGCACCATCCATGCTCCATAACAATTCGTAATGGGAATAAGAGACTAATCTACATTTCTTTATTTTATAGTCTTAAATTTATTTGCTCACCTTTCCGATATATAATTTTAAATTTTCTTTTTTTATATAAAACCTTAAAACTTTACCACAAAAGTCATACAAAAGATTCTACGAAGTCTTATACAAACGTACTAAAATTTCGCTCCTCCCCTTTCTGACAGGTAAAGTTAAAAAGATGATAAAAGACAATTTCATAAATTTAAATTTATACAACATTGATTCTTAAAATTGATCTGATTTCCTTTATTTCTTTTAAAAATACATATTGTAATGACTTTTTTTTTTAATTTTTCATATAAATTTCATTTCACATATTAATATTCCTAATCAAGTTCTTATAGTTTACTCAATATTGATCAATTTAATTCTCCTTCAACTCCCTTCCTCGCCTATTCTATTCTTTGTCAATTACTCATCAATTCTATACCCCACTATCAAATGTGCCAGGACTGAATCAGACTGATAATAATACATTTCAGTTTCTGCCATCCTTATTTTCATCCATTATCTCATGGGACTTTGACGATCAACTGCATCTAAAGCAGCTGATTCATCATATTTACAATTATAATAGGTCTCTTAATAATAGCCCTTGGTCACCACAAATGTACCTTGCATATTGACTTATTTGGATTCACTAGTTTGTGGGGTGCTCATAAGCCCAGGAGAATAAACTCCTCGTCATAAAACGGGAGATTAAATCTCATAGAGTTCAATTCCCGTTCTCAACTCATAACCAATATGAGCTCGAAGTTTCCTTCGTAACTCCCGGAACTTCTTCGTAGTGGCTCCGTTCCATGCCTCATTTCATAGGGAACCTCAAAGTGGCTCTATTTCATTATATTCCATCCATATCACAATTCCATTCATTTAATATCCCTTTGGTGTCATTGACATAAGAGATGTCGTTTCTAGTCTATATCTAAAGGGCAGCTAACTAGCAAACGTGCAATAAATAGAAAAAGAGGAGACTATTACCTGATTTTCAAGTTTGTATGGATTGGGCAATTGGTTTTCCTCCCAATCCTTCCGACGTAGCCTAGAAGTTAATCCCCAACCAGGACGGTCAAATGCAGCAACTGGGCAATCAGCCTGTCGAGCTAGCATCACCATTACATGCCTCCAGGAAAAGACGCCTCCCCCAAATCCATGCACTAAGACGATTCCAGACTGATCTCTTCCATCTATCTCTCGATCAAAATTGAAGGCATTCAAACTACATGGCTCCTCATGATAATCGTCCAGATTGAGAACAGCAGTTTCTTCCAAAAGAACTGGAGAAGTTATAGAATCATCCAAAAGGGGAGCATACAATGATGAGCCATTAATTTGAATGCTGTAGCTCCTTTGAAGGTTGTGTTTTCTATTTGGAAAACAATTAAATGGCTGCCTATCAACTTGTAGCCTTCCCATGGCTGAATGTGGTGTACTGCAACCAATTTGATCAACTTCAGTTGAAGGGGAATATGAATGAGAGGACGACTGGGGCAATGATATCTTGTAATGGACCACAAGCCCTTCGTACAATACAAATGAGCTGTCTCCATCAGCTAGTGCTCTGATTGGGACCTCGTCTTCATCAAAAGCAGCTGCCAGAGGCTTCCGCTTCATTTCTCTTGCACTTTTTGAATTTCTTCCTGAAGTAGGAGTGGGAGATTTGGGAATCTTATGGTAGCCAGAGAAGACACTTTTGCAAGAAAGAACCTGAACGTTCCCTACCAAGGAGTTAGTAATAGCACAGAATTGATTCTTTTGACACTAAGTCATGAGTAAATGTCAAGAACATTTTAACACTAAGCATTTCTTAGATAAGCCTAAACATCAAAGGAGGAAGTTATCACATGTAGGAGCAGCTCTGTGTCAGCTGGCAACATAAGCATTTCTCCTGAAATATCTGTTAAGATGTCTGTGAACAAGCTCCCAGTTCAATAACAACCTAGTAAATTAACCTCGGCATCTGAAAAACTTCTACTTAGAAAGCAGGATATATGGCATGGAGGGCCTTACATTCCTTGCTATTGAAAATTAAATTGAACTGCCATTGTAGCTCCAATGGGGGATGCACCGAAAATAGTGAACCTTACGGACTAACATGTGGGAATAATACAAGGAAAATATGGATTAACTTTTTCCCATTTCTTTAGATACAGAGGTAGAACAGCAGCATATAATACTGAAATAATCACTTCTCTGAATCTGAACAAATACAAGATTTAATGTAAGGAACCCAAGTGAATCAGTGGCAGAACAAACTAGTGGACTTACTGCTTCTGGATCCATGCGGTGAAAAATGAGCTTTCGCCTTGCTCTGCAACTAGTCCTGTAAGCGATCACAGTATGGCCTAAGGCAAACACTACAGAAGAGAGGAACAAGACGGGCATGCCCCATGACTTCTTCAAATGGAGCCTCTGCCTTGAGGGTGAATATGATGAAGCTTCAGCTTCTATCTGAGAATTCATGGAGAAAACACATGCCTTGATGGATAGGAGAAGGATTGAAATGAAGGAACAAAGAGAAACAGTGCCCAGGTATGGCCCGTGTGAGAGTGCTGCTCCATCACACATCAAATAAACACCTGCAACAATAAAATAGCACATCGAATAAACACCTGTGACAATAGAATAGTGAGTAATAGCCCACTAAAACAAGAAAATGTTCGAACTTATTTATCGTTTCTGGATTTCTCAATCAGATATTAGGAAATTGCAAAATTACACATGTATAAAGCTCAACAACAGACATTTCAGAACATTGATTTTGACAAGAGATGTAGATTCAGAAAGCCAGTTTCTGCCAAGAAATTTGGCAAGTTATATGGGATCCTCACATAAACTGATGATCACTTGCAACCGGGCAAACAAATGATATTTCCACAAGTATCCTCATTTTGCAGGATTACTTGCAAAATACTGTCTCATCATCACTATCAACAATCCTCGGTTGTACATGCTACATTAAATTCAACTGCGTCACCAGATTCAACTTTTCGCGTTGCCAAAACTGCAAGAAGATCAGTTCGCACCCAACGAATGCTATCACATTCCTCTATCTTGCTTTTATACAGGAATGATCCTCACATATAAAATTTTCAATTCAGAGAGAGAGGAAGTGCGGAACTATGTTCAAGAATCCCTCAGGGATAAGAGGGGTAGTAGCGTACTGGTAATGATGAGGGATCTGATTATGGAAACAAGAGGAATATCAGTTAAGGAGCTCTTAAACGCGTATCTCCTCAGATGCTCCTTGAAACCATAACAACTAGCGCAGGTGAAGCTCGAGATCAGAATGCACGGCACGAGGACGTCCCCGATGGCAACCAGCAGAGGCAGAGACGATGCCAGAAGCGACCCCACCATGGCCACCACAAAGAACGCGGTACGGACGATCCTCCTCGGCTTCTCCAGCAAGTAACTCCCATGGGCCATATCTTGGTTTTCCAATCGGGCGGAGTGCTATGTGGGACTCGATCGGGAGCGCGAGGAGATCCTGGAAGATGTCAATGTTGGGGTCGGCGGCGTAGGGCTCTCCGCCATATCGGACTGGGAATGCGCAAGCGCGTGAGTCTCACCACGGACGCCGGAGTGATGGCGAGGACCCCATTTCAGGCGCTGTACAGAGAGGAGGAAGCGGAAAGCGTGGTCGATGAAATAAATCGATAGCTTCCTTCCTCAGATTCGAAAGTTTTGAATCTCTACCCCCACTCTCTCTCTCCCCGTCTGTCTGTCCCCCCCCGGTCTCCTCTCTACTCTGTCTCCTTTTTTCCGATGTTACTGATTTTCTCCATTATAAATTTCATTTTAAAAAATCCACATATTTTAATTGAAATAGTAATATGTAAAGAAAATATTTCGAGTTAGACTATGATAAAAGGAAAAAATTTATATTGAGAGGATTTTATCTTTTTAGTGAACCGATCCAGTTCGAATTTATATTATTCAAAATTTATTGAATTTTTAAATATTACGTTGTATAGACTGGAAATTTTTTTTAAAAGGGCACTTGTTTAAATTGAAGACTAATAAAAATACTACTTTGAAAAATAATATGATTGAAGTAATTCGATAATTATTATATTTATATAATTTTTTAATTGAGTGTTATTATAAATAAAGAAAAATCTTGATTTGTTATAGACCTTATATCACATACTACAATATTACATTACAAAATTTATTGTGGTAGAAAATTACATAAATTAAAACTTTAGGCATGATTAGTAAAAGCATTAAGTTAAAATTACGTAAAATACTTACATTACTAAAATTTTACTATAAAATTACATTCTTTAAAATGCAACAATCTCACGTTTTGATTTTTTGTCTATAAAATTTTACTACGATTAAAACATTTTTGGTAATATTAATATTCTCAATAATCTAATAATACTCTATTCGAAAATCCCTCCATTGGTCGATTCAGTGCAAACAAAAATTAGTAAGAGACTTTCGTTCTGACGGTAAAAAAAATATTTACTAGCAAAAAGGCAATAAACGTGAGACACGATTAATATATTAAGTTAAATGATTTACATGACAGACAGAGACAGAGGGCCACTTGACTCCCTGGCCCCTCGCAAGCCTGGCCTTCTTTTCTTTTCAGAGGGACAAAAGTGCCCTTGCCTTTTTTATCTTAAAAATTATAAACTAATTTAATTCATCATTACACCATAAATTTGATAAATGACATTTTTGAAATTTGAAAATAAAATCAAAACTATTTTGAATTTACTTAACTAATCTATACTATTATATGCAAATGTTTGAGAAGTTTAGTATCTTTTTTATTTTTTATATTTATCATTTATCTGATTTAAATATTAAAAATATATAATATGCATATATTTTATAAAATTTTCCATATTAAGAGATAAAATAATAATTTCAATTATTTTTCTCTCACTTTATATCTATAATATTAATAGTAAAAATATTTCATTAACTGCTCAGATTTTTCATATCGCTCAATATTTACAATTTTAACAGTAAAAATATGTCACTTTTTTAAATGAATGATTTAAAATTATAAGTTTGAAAAAATTAAAATTGACATCTTAAACTAATGACAACTGAGAATACTCTGTCTAATACTATAAGTTAATAAATTGTAAATAATTTCAATCATTTTTCTCTCACTCTATATCTACGATCTTAATAATAAAAATCTTTCTTTAACTATTCATGTTACCTCGTCACGCTCCATATCACTTAATATCTAAATTTTAATAGAAACACCTTGTCATGTAATTATAAAATTGAAAAGATAAAATTGACATAGTATACTAATTCTGACAACCCTCTGCTTACTATTATAAGCTACAAATTTCAAATGAATTAAATTGTAATAAATTATAAATAAATGATTTAATTATACAGACACATTCCAATATTTCAGATTTATTTATTTTTATTTTCTTTCCATATGTAACATGGGTATATAGATATAGATAGATGGATGGATAAATAATAGAAGAGAATTTTCTTATAAAAACATTTATTTTTTACAAGTAAATATATTTTTTTACACTTTTTAATTTCCAGAATTTTTTTTTGAACAACTGAAATATTTTCCATAAGTAAACGGAGTCTATAGATTTCCCTTCTCAGGAAAACGGGGAAAAGAAAGAGAAATGCCATGTCATGCGAATGTTTTTTTTTTTTTCAATACGTACTACTGATATCCAAAAGTTCAACTGATCTTGATTAATCCAGTTCTGAGCCGGTGGATCCACGGGGTTAAAACCCTCTAAGTGTGAATTCTCTTCATTTACAAGACTCGATTATAAAACCTTAAGAATGGGGAAGAAAGTGCGTCACACTACCTTAACCAATTCATTTCGAAACATGTTTCATTCTTCATGTTGTGCTGGCCCTGTTAGAATACGAATTCAAACCACCCCCCACCCCCGCCTCCTTTTATTACCAAGTTTCGTTTCCATGCTTTGTCATTCAAAATTTGGAAGGTGATAATGTATGTATGGTATTGTAGGGATTTCCGGATAGCTGGCAGTGGGCGGAGGACAGAGAGATTGCATTGGCACTGAAGTCTTCTTTAGAGCGGACCGTTGATTTTTTGTTGTTCATTGGCTGGAAAGTTCGGCCCTACCCCGCAAGAGAATTTTGTTATTTTTTCAAAGAACGACATATCGGAAATCTTGTCCTGTCCCTCTCATATATGGCTAACACATCCGCCACAGCATTTGCCTCTCGGTAGATTTGCTGGACCCAGACCGATCCGACCCCACCGGCGGCTGCCGTGCAATCATGAATAAGAGGAGCAAGCATCAAATTTCCCACAGAATGACCCCAACCAGATCTACATCAACTTTAGTATCTAGTTCAACAATTTACTGTTTGTTTAGATTGAGGTATTTGGAGATGGTAGAGATTAGGAGGGGGCAGCATGATCCCGTATTCGATAAATTATTAGAAGGGATTTAGAGGAATTTAATCGCTCCAAATCTCAATTTTGTAATTCCTCCCATTTGGAAGATTTGGGGGATAACAAATTTTCAAATAAAAATATCAATCGTAACTTTTTGAAAGAAATTCTAGACACATCATAATTCTCTATAACATAACTATACAACTACGTCTGTCTTCCCTTACTACCCCAGCACCAAGCCATGATCACAGTGCACATTCCCATATTTGACCGCCACCAAGCTGATGCCGTTAAGCCTCCCAAGACCACTATGAAGCTACAGTTTTGTTCGAGTTTCAAGATCATCATGAAACAATTGTACTTCTCACACATCTTTCTCCCACTCGCCTAGTCTTCTAAATTAAAAGAGTAAAATGATCAAATTAATTTCTTTATCTCTCCAAATACCCCTTCAAATCCCTCACCCTTAACTCCATCCAAATACTTCCAAATTACTCAATCCAAACAAGCTTAATATCGAACACATGACAGGAAAACCAGTTGTTCCTTGGCGTAAGGTGGTATGGTTTCCTTGCCATGTTCTGAGACATTCTTTTATCCCGTGGCTCGCTCTTTGATACCTGCTATGCACCAAGCAACGAATAGCACCATGGGCAAACCTTTCCACCATTGAATGTGAATTTTGTAACTCCCGTGTGGAAAGTTTTAGCCATCTCTTCTTTACTTGCAACATAATTGCAGCGGTATGGGAAGACATTTTAAGACTTCTTGGTGTTCCACGCTCCTGTGGATCATGGGAGATTGAGCTAGCTAGAATCATCCAAGTTAGTAACAATCGGAACCTAGATTCTATAGTGCTAAGACTACGGTGAATAAATTATATTTATTTTGTTTGGCTGGAGAGGAATACAAAGATATTTAAGAATAGCCGTCTTCCCCCGTGGTATTTGGTGAGAAAGATTTTGTACACAGTTACGTGTACACTAGTGTCCATTCCTAGGATTGATGTTAGAATACTTTCCAGTAGATTGGACTAGTAATTTGAGGGATTTGGGACACATGTAAATGTTATATGAATCACTTTTGAGTAATGGAATACATCTTGAATTCTCAAAAAAAAAAAAACACAACACACACACACACACATGATACGACCCATCTCTAATATAAGGACAGCACATGTAATTACTTGTCAAGTGAAGCCTATATTTGTACACATGGATGAGTCAAGCCAATCAAAATACTGAATCGTATCTAAACACCCGTTCGAAATACGGGGCGAACGTACCAAGAGGGGTTGGGCCGAGTGGTAAGCAGCTCGGTGCCGCTTAAGGAGGTCTCAGGTTCGAGACCTCACGTACGCAGACACCCCCCTTGGGAGCCTCACCCGCCATTGCCAGGCGTGCGACCCGGGGCGACCAACGGATTAGTCAAGTATGGTTGGCTGAAAGATGCCATCTCACCGCTGGTGGGGCCTGCTTGGATACCGTGGCTGGCGACCAAAAAAAAAAAAAAAATACGGGGCGAACGTGACCGTTACGGTGGGGGTGACGCAGCACAGCCCGAGGTCCCGTGGGTCCCTCACCCTTCGTCCGGCCTACCCCACCAGTAGCGTGCCACGTGGTGTTGCCGGTTCAGTTGCTTTCGGTTACCATGGGCCCAGCCATGTAGGATTGCTCGACGGCGACGGTCATCTTGCGCCCCCGATGACAGCACTACTATCTTTCTTTAAGAAAGCAAACGGATTCTCTTTACTCAAGAATGTTCAAATTTCTTCATATTGTCTCTCACTTTTCAATTAAAAGCTAAAAGTAAAAAAATATACCGTATGATTATTGCATGCACGGAAATTAATGTGGCTTGATAACTCTTTTTTTTTTTTTTAATAAGATTGTAGATATCTATTATGGTCTTTGGTCAGATCCACCGAGTTTTTAGTCTAGGCGGATCTTAGTTGAGTTTGCCCTTAAAGTTCGTATTCGTGGGGTCTTCATGACCTGCAAGTAAGTCAGGCCCGATAAGTGCTTCCCGGATCGATCCTTCAATGCGTAAATTAGGATGAGCATATGCAAAGAGGAAAATGGAGAGTGTTGATTCGTGACCTGCAAGTAAGTTAGGTCCGAGAAGTGCTTCCCGAATTGATCCTCCAATACTTAAATTGGTAAGAGCATATGTAAAGAGGAAAATGGAGAGTGTTGGTTGCTCATACATGATTTGATGGTGGTCTATGGATATTTATGGCATGGGATGATGTTACAATGCCCACTGATTGGCCTTACGAGCAGCGGTAGATTTGGTCAGGGATATGTTCAGTTCAAATGGCTCGAGCCTGATTTAGATGACATAGACGGGAGCCATGGGAGTTTTGACTCATGTGATAGGAGTCGAGCCTTGTAGCTGGCATCCGACTGATGCGACTGACTGTGGGTAGCCGTATTACATGTTTCCCATCTGATTACGCATCTATGTTGAAGTGGCATCATCGGGTTGGTTATAATTGACTCTGATCAATCCCGAATTGCTCGTCTGTATTGACAACCTTAAAAAGATAAGATTAAAGATTTAATTATATTATGGATGGAAAAATTTTATAATTGAAGTAAGTTTTCGCCCTATAATTGACTCGAAAGTCAACTTGAAGTAACCAATAATTCTTAAATTTTAAAATATCAGATCATCCACATTCAAGCAAAATCCTTAAAACAATAGTTGCTCCAATGGAAACCCGCACCGAATGAGAAATAAACTTGTGCTTAGTAGCAAAATATTATATATATATATATATATATGTATCTATGTAAATCCAGTAAAAGAAATCTATTTATAGAAGTGAACAAAAGATGAATTACTTAAGTCATGAGCCGCCTCATCACAACTGCCAGCCACCCAAGTAAATCTTTGGTATTCATTCCAAAGGAAAAAGAAGGTCTTTGGTAACAAAAAGAAATGCATTCTATTTTTGTCTCGTATATTAATAAAATTCTATATTCATCTTAGCTTATTGCTATTCAACTACAATCATTTCCATTTGGATCAACTTTTCACGTTCAGTAGAAAAGTTTATATAGCGACTGGAAAGGTATATTGAGATATCAATATTCTATCATCAAACAAAAAGATCTTGAAGCATGGCACTGAGCATGTTAGAAAAGTAATCCGAGTGATAAAGATCGAGCTTTTATGATTTAAGACAATTTTTTATCCGACCCATATACTGGTCTTCGGTGAGGAAGTGATTCAGCCATAAACCTTTTATAGATGTTCATCTTAGGGTTTGGATGAGGGCCCTCGATTAATTTTTAACTCTTTTCACCTGTGAAGTAGAAAATTCATGCTTCAATCTGTTGAATTACGGTTGGCTTACCTCAGAATAATTAATGCACGTGAATCTCTTCACCAAATAGGTAATCAGTAATATATAGTTAATCCCAACATGTTTGACTTGGTGGTAAGGAGGAGGACAAGTCTCTTTGCCATCACATGTTCAAATCTCCTTAGAGTCAAGCAGCACTTCTGCTGGATTTATCCTACCATGTGTATTTGTCTGCACGCGTACAAGGTCGTGGAGATTGGTCAGATGAAATCCGGATACCTAGTGATATCAAAATAAGAAAATGGATGGTCTAAAGCTCATTCTAAGAAATATGAATTTGATGGAAACCCGTTCTTTGTATTAGCCCGTGTGAGCTGATATGGTGTAGGTGAGAAAAAGTTAATCTCACATTTTAAGAGGAAAGGAAATTTATAATGGTTTCTATGTAAGGAGTGCTTTGTATGGGGGGTGAGAAAGTTGCCCCGACCAACAACGGGGTAGGTAGAAGCTTGAATCGTACACACACCCTGCCTCGTTATATTATATAATATCATTATATATTATAAATTAAATTTTATTTAATTTGGGTATACTTTTGTTTTAAAGAATTAGATAAGCTAATTATTATACATTTATTTAACTATATAATTATAAATATATAAACTTATACTATATTTTAAATTATATTTTATGTAACATTAAATTATTTTTTTATAAATTCGGTCGACCCACAATATCTCACTCCCTGTCCCGACCAGATCCATCGCCATTCCTACCCTTGTATGGACAACCTTCATAGTTACATTATACGACGTAGGCAATTTTTGTACCTTCGTAGCTACATTATACTACACGAAGCTGTGAAGTGTGCCAATATTATTACACGAGATTCTTATAATTCGTGATATTATTTGGTCATTCACGTGAAGTTTGTGACATAATTTAGTCACCCGGTAAAAGCTCCTGATATAATTAGATTGTCCGTTGAACGATCGTGTCTTTTTCTTTATCCAAAATGAATTTCACACCACGACAGTTCCGTTATCTATTAAGTCACCCACGTAACACGGTAACACAAAAGTAATTTATATTTCTACAGAAAACTTTTATAATTTATAATATAATTTAATTATCTACTAAAAATTCAAGCGTTTCTATCTAATTATTGAGAATGCAAAGTCAATGGTGCCTTTGACTAATTTATACAATCTTGCAGGCGATGGATGACTTTCAAGACCCGCCGCAGCTTTAGCCGAGATGCCGGTCCCGGCGGGACTCCTCATGTTGAAATTGGCCTACTGGACATAAACCCCCACCCACCCCCCAAAGCATCTAAAATTAAAACAATAGGTTGTTTTAGTTATGATTTAGATGGTTCAAACATTTCTCATATTTAACTAAGATATTATATTTTCACTAATAGAGAATTTACCTTAAAAAATTTTTATCCAATAATAGGTCTAACATACTCGAGTTGGATTAGTCAGGATCCTTTAAATTTCAGAATACCGGTAGTATAAATTAAAAAAAAAAGTTATGATCTCATAGTTAAATATTGTGAATGTAGAAAAATTAGCGACGAGACAAGTTCTATATTTATATATAAATCTTACTCGAATATGAATTGACACGTGCTGAAATTTTGGATATTAATTAATAATATTGAAAAAAATACCATATATTAATTTAAATTTTTACATCAGACAAAACAATCCACATCAAAAATTTTTACTATGTTAGTTCTTTTTTACAGATTTAGAATACTTATAAAAAGAATGCAGATTTAGAAAGCTGATCGACTGAAATCATAAATCTTATCAGTTCTTTAGGATTATGTCAGCAGATTTTTCCGCCCGCCAATGCTTGAAAGCCAACTTCAGCATTGAGATTATTGCCAGCGGGGAGAAGAGCTTGACTAATCAAATCCCCTATAAACATAATAAATTTCGAATAATTTATATTTAAACTGAGTCGATCTCTGAAAGAAAATGTTCTCTCGATCACAATTTTTTTTCTATTCACTATTACAAAATTTATTTTTCTATTAATAAAACTCGGATTTAAAATTTTAACTAAGAGAAAAGAGGTATAAAAATGGAACTAGCTCAATCGATTTATGTTGGATGACTAATCTAATTTTGGCTAAATGTAAATAAATCTCAATCTTATCAGTTCTTTAGGATTTAAGATTTCCAAAAGCAAATTAAGGCGGCCAGGAATTTAAGAAGAGATGGTGATCGATGGACTAGGTAGCCGCCTTGCCAAGTTAACTGGCCACTGCACCGTCGGAAGAAATGAAAAGAAAAATATTAGTGGTTAGCTACCAAAATGTTAAAGACCAATAGATTCGAGAAACAAAATTTGATGGGATAATATTATCGTCGACTTATAATTAAGAAGTTATAAGTTCGATTTTCATCCGTAAAATTTTTTATAATCCTTTAAATTCCTCTATTTTTTTCTGTTATTGTCCAGGTTCACATGCATCCATTGTAAAAAGAAGAAAAAATAATAGGCTTAGCAGAGCTGAAACAGTAAAGACAAAAACAAAAAATAAAAAGTAACTTGTAAAATATGTAAAATTAGGTCAGGAAAACGGGAAAAAATCCTTCAAGTAAATCAACGCAACCATCCGCGATCGATTTAAAAGTCCCTTGGAGTCAAGAAAGTCTCTGAAGTTCTGTGCAAACATAACCAATTTTATTTATACTTTTAATAAATTATCTTATTTCATACGTCTTAAAATTTGAGATTTAACCCTTAATTGAATTTCACTCTCATTGATTAAGTCTTCTAAACCCGTCCGTATCTAGCATAGTGGGTTTGCCCATTAAAACTGTCCAAGAGTCCTAGTTGCCTGATTTTTGTTAATTACAACGCATAAATATTACATTTTTTCACCAAGAGAGGTTGGGCCGAGTGGTAAGCAGCTCGGTGCCGCTTAAGGAGGTCTCAAGTTTGAGACCTCACGTACGCAGCCACCCCCATTGGGAGCCTCACCCGCCATTGCCAGGCGTGCGACCCGGGGCGACCAACGGATTAGTCAAGTATGGTTGGCTGAAAGATGACATCTCACCGCTGGTGGGACCTGCTTGGATACCGTGGCTGGCGACCAAAAAAAAAAATTACATTTTTTCCCGAAACGAAAATGAAAGAAGCAGTGGTGACGATTTATCTGACTGTTCCTACTATTAAGTACAACTTGATATACTTTAGACGGAAGCTCCAATACACTTCTTGCTTACTGAATACAGGTTAATTACGGCCAAGAAAGAATCAACTGACACCGAACAAAAAGGTACACTGAACCTACCATGTGTGTCTTCTATCCATAACCACTGCTTGTTCCTTTTAATATATTCCGTATCTTTTAATGGCACCACACAAAGCCGAAATTTTTTTTGGTTTCCCAGCCGGTGTCCGGTACCCGAAGGCTAGCCGACTAATCCGGATTCGGGGTACTGTCGGGCAGTTTCCCGGGGACCCCTCCGAAGAAGGTCTGCTGCGTTCACAGGGGCTCGAACCCGGCACCTCTGCTTAAGCGACACAAGCCCCTTCCACTTGCGCCAACTTTCGTTGGTCACAGAGCCGAAATTAAGCAATACAAGAAAGGAATAAAATTATCATTGACGAGTTCTCTAAAATTACTAATCTGATGTAAGGAGACGGGTGATTAAAGAAGTATGACACCCAGGAAAGATGAAAATTCCAGTAAGTCAACTTGGTAATACGCAGAGAAAGACGGTTTGGTGCAGAAGTATCATCATCGACATAAGACCAAAAGATTCTAAGTTCAATTTTTACTTATGGACCCCCTACATTCCTTTTTACCCTTTTCCTTCTACTCACTTTTATATTTTTGTGTCTCCTTCGTACGCAAAAAGACTGGATGGTACACATGTTTTCTTCTCTGTAAATATACTGCACCTCTCCACTTTTCACCCTTGAGTTAAAAGGCATGATTGAGCCATCAACGTTCCATAATTTAGATGATTTCTTATTATTATTTGGTTCTTGAGAGGCATAATTAGGGTTTGATTGTGGGCAAGAAGCAAGCATTCGTCCTGTCAATGTCCAACTCATGTTTCAGTGCTTTTCTTTTCATTATCCCAATCAGCACTAAGTATGGTGGATATCGTTTCTGATACCACTAATCAGCAGACGTCAACACTGTTATGCATAGCATTTTGGAACTTTTTGCTACATCCAAATGAGATGACAAGGGAATGGAAAAAGGATAAGGACATGCCATTGCCTATCAATTAATGTACGATCAACGAGGTCCCTTCTCTCAGGACTCCATAAAAATCTAGAGATTACCATCGCCTTGGACCGACCGGCACCCGATATGAGAGAACACTGCATTGATTCCAAGTAGAGGTCGGAAAAAAAGAGAGAGAGAGAGAGAGAGAGTCGAAACAGGGCAGCTCATGGCCGATTCGACCCTAACAATGTAGTTATAAGGAACCGGAAGGGCAAATGCAATCAATGCCAACTGTTCAGTCCTTATCTCACACATGGAGCGCAACTATTACAGATTAAGGCGGTCTAGTCACCAGATAGTTTAGTTGGTGGAGAGTTCGATTCTCAGCCATTAGATTCTAATTTGAACCATTAATTGTGAACCATACACTGAATTAACATGCTCAACAGGCAACTGATTGGTTTTATAGAAAGCTTCCTACTTCTTACCTTATCAATAAGCATATCCTTTTTCTATTTATATCTATATCTATATGATTGTCAATTCTACAAAAATTCAGTTACAGGCATACTTCTAAACTATGAATTACAGCAAAGTTGTTTTTTTTCTTTTTTTCCGTATTCTGCTAATCCATTATTCGATTTTGGAATGAAAAGTGAGTATTTTGAGATTGTTTTATTATCCATGCCGAAAGTCTCTTGGAATTTGGGTGATGTCGGGGCTCGAAGTGGTTGTTAAAAAGCTTGATCGGAGATGGAGCAAAGCAATCAGCTCCCTGGGGGCCGCATCTCATGCCGCGGCCGGCCAGCCTGGGTAGAATTGGGTTAAGAGTTAGCCCCTTGACCGGCGCAAGAGAGAAGGTGTTAAGAAGCCATAATCTCATAACTTTACGATATTAAAATGATTATGAAAATATAAGATAGTCGGCCGCCGTCAAAATGGACATGGACACGACACCTGATTAAACTCGTTAACAATAATTAGAAAAATTTTATTAAACGGTGTCGATAGTGTGCTGGTACCGTTTGAAAAATTGAAATTTCATATCAAAAAAGTTTGTAATATCAATTTAAAAGAATTGTCGCCGATCATTCGGAGGAAAGATTTAAAAGCATTGGTAATGATGTGATACTAGTTCTCATTAAACAAAAGTCTCGGGTTCAAGTCTTTATAAATAGAGAAAACTCATAGCGAAAAAATTTTAGCTCTTAATAGGCCAAATTAACTCGAACTAGACTAGTAAGTGGTTTAATGGACTTCTAACTACAGTGATGCGCACCGAAAAAGATTTGAGACCTCCACAAATACTGATTCGATTAAAATTCTTCTAGTCTGCTGGTATGGTACTCGGAGCAGCACTTGTAGGTAGACATGCAATGTACTTATTAATGTGTTATTGAGTTTTTCAACTTCTCCTGTGTGGGACTCATATGATCTTCATTTTTTTAAAAGAATTTCTCTCAATTCAATTCTTTCACATAACCCTTTACCCAAATTCTTATGAGTGGGTTGTCTGTGCTATAATAGAGCATTGATCTTGATGTGTTTTGGGCCACAGGATCCACCAGTTTCTTTGGGTCTAGATCGGGTTCTGACACGGATTGGCTCTTTGGGATTGGATTCGAAGAGTCCATATAACCTACAAGTAATTTGGGCACGTGAAGTATTTCTTGAATTGGCTCTCCGATACTTAAGTCAGTGATAGGCTTATGCAGAGAGGAACGAGAAGGGCGCTCCATGCTACTGTAGAACGATATCACCAGTTGCCACTTATATTATGACAGGTAGATTTGGTCAGAGAGGTGACTATGCGATGTATAACACAGTATGAGAGTTCTAAATTATGTGACGGATCAAGCTCATGATTAAGTTTGGCCGGCTATTCTACTTGACTTGGTTTTGTGCCTAGTTCCTTCCTTTAGTTGGACAGGGTCAGTCGGGCTCGGGTCGGGTCGATTATACCCGACATGTCTATATCAGATCGAAAATGAAGGGAACAAAAAGAAGAAAACAATCAACCAACTTGCTACGACAAGATTTTTCTTTTTTTTTTTTGGGGATAAGTGCTACGACAAGATTTCGTCCGAGGGTCCCCACCACGTTTATGACTTTCCAGCAAACAAACAACTGTCCCCTATGAATCTCTCCCCTTTTAAATTTCATTTTTCAAACAGCACCGTAGCTACTAGCGATTAAATGATTTTGAGATTCAGCACAAAAGTTCAACTTCTAAGTTGCATAAAATGCCGAACTTTAACAGGCAGAAACTCCACTCTGCAAGGTCACATACCAGATGAACGTGGTAGGTAGGGTCATGAATTTACTTGTAAAAAAAGAACAGGTAGGTCCGCCAATTAATTCTTGTCAGCCTTCTCTTCATGGAGTAAATTTAGTTTTTTTTCAATGTAATATGTTATCGAAAATTCAATTAATCATGAGAAGCTTAATTTCAAATGAAGATCAGTTCACTAAAAAAAAAAAAGTAAAACTCTCACAATTATGAATTTTCTCTATGCACATTATTTGAGTTTTGAATCTTGTTGAGGAGAAACAGATCTCGAGGATAAATTCCTATGCACAGCAGTGTCATTACACGAAGATGCTAACGTGACAACGCCGATCAATCAATCCATTTTTAAGATTCTTTTAAAAAGAACCTCTTAAAAAAAAAGACTTTAGAAATGGATTTATTTTATTAATCAATATTATCATATCAGTGTCATATGACTCCCTTACAGTCAAGGCTTTCTCCGGAAACATCTCGACTATTTTGTACTAGTGCAACCTTTTACGGAGAATCAAATATGTCGATGAATCACTTTTATAGGAATTTGGACGGTCGGGAAACTCCAAGACAATGATCAATTATTGAAGAAACGGTGAGTCTCGATTGAGCTCATTATGAGTACGATGAATGAATGCTACCGAACTGATAAATTTTACGGTGGGATCTCCTTGAGTATGATCATGAACCTCTTCTCTCCGTGGAACTTTGGGATCATTTTTGCCGGCGATGGAGTGGTATGAACAGGGCGAATCTTCGATTCTCTGTGGAGCCGAGTTGAAGCACCCACCGACCATGATCACTTGATTCGACTCTCTTACACTCAAGTCATTCTCTTGGAGAAAAATTATTTAGACAGAAAAATTATTTTCAGAAACTTACACATAGCATTTTGGAGAGTGAGGATACGTAGATATTTCATTCTGGGCAAGAAAACTCTGTTCTGGGCCTTGGGCCAGTCATTTTCTTGGCGGGTCAGCTACCGAAGAAGACAAAGCCCACCCTGTGTCTATGCGAATTAGAGGAGGAAGAGGATAGAAGAGCAGTCTAAGGACTTATCTCAATGCCTTTTCCTCTTAGTTCAGGTTGAAATTTTTGTAAATGGAAAAAATTTATGATTAGAATTAGATCAATTTTCAACAGAAAAGCCGATGGGTAACAAACCTAATAGCCGATAAATGGAAAATAAAAGGGTGTGATCGAGCAGAGTTCCTCCGTGGGAGTACAATTAAAAGTATCTTGATTCCATGTCGAGAAGGAACATTACTGCACTGTGCAAATATACCTTTGAATTAAAAAGAGCTCCACGTATATTAACTGAGAAACTACTGTATATCATCGGTACACCACCTCACTCGTGGTCTATTGGTGTCAGACACCTATAATCTCATGACACGTGTACACTTGCCCAATCAGACCACTCTAAGGAAAAAAAAAGTTAACAGATAAAATATATCTATCACGTTGTTCGAAATTTTTCTCAGTTTCTGCCCTTTAAATGGTGGAGACAGAGTTGAGAAAAATTTCACACCGTGTGACAAAGTTGTTGACACCTAAGGGGCTCGAACAACCCAAACGGAAAAAAATACACCTAACAAAGTGGGATATGGTCACGTTCCCAAGGCAAAGGGTCACGCGACATCTAGGAACCTCAACCAGTTTACTCGCAGAGCCATGGGTTGCGAGTGATGGATTAATTCTAGCTTGAAATCTTGGTTGTGATCACGCTACTATTGAACTAGATGGTATGTCAATATGTGACTTGGTCAGAACAAAAACGTGCGCGATTTCATCCTAATTCTTGTTATTATGGAATGCGGGATGCTGATCTAGGCATTTTGGAGATGCCGGTTGACACATGCACATTGATAATCAAATACGATAGCCTGATTTGGGAGTATCCTTGTAACATGACTTAAGTAATGTGTTGCCTTTGCTACCAAAAAAGGTGAACCTATCCATATTGATTTATGCAAGTTTTTATTCTCTCCTTTCCTTTTTTACCAAAAACAAAAAGGAAAATTAAAAGCCCGTGCACAAAATTTATAATTAAATTAAACCATACTAAAGAAGGAATGGAGAAACCCAAGGGAAAAACAGAGGCTTGAATCTTAGGCCCAAAAGCCCATTGGGCCGCATTGTGTCCAATTAAAGGGACCAGGCCCATTCTTGCAAGGCAGAGAAGGCAAAAGAAACGTGCAAAGTGTTTCTGAACCAAGTTGTGCTCTAACACCTTAGACAACCCTTTTGGAAAATCACTTGACATTCTACTTAGTTGATGGCACAAGTTACAATTCTCTTTTCTGGGAGTTCAAGGAAGCGGTACAGTCACCATCCCAGAATCAAGAGATTCTGGATTTTGTCACCGGTAGTGAGATTCAGACGTCCTTTATTTCTTTCCAAATTCTCCGGCTGGGCTCATAATCATTCCTTAATTCATGAAAAACAGAGGTTGTCCTTCCATTTTGTTATCTAAAATATATTCAACATATTCAATCATATGGGTTCTCCTAAGAGTGGCTCTTCAACTTATAATTAATTGTGTATAGTGATATTTTGTTGGCACATAACTTATAATTCTCATTTGTAGAAAATAAAAAATCATTGTAGGTGTACCAATTATTTGATTAAATCAAGAAAATTCTGAAGTCCCATAATCTTTTTTAAGACCATTATATCCTTCTATAAACCCAACTAAAATGTAAATTGTAGAAGAGAGTTTGGTTTAATGAGACTAGCGAAGGGCCCATGTTCTGCCCGGTCAACACATCAAACACAAATGAAAATGATAAAAATATCGTATTAAACAAATGAGTTATTCAATAAAGTAGAAACTCCGGTACGAACTTTAATTTCTCCTTGATCGACCCATTGATCAAGTTATCCGGGGCACCCTTTACACGTATCGATTATACATAATTCGCGAGTACGTTCCTTTGCATTCCGATAAAACATGCCATGGATTCTTTCGCCCATTAATATTCTTCCTATAACCAAGATGTTTTAGATTCGATTCTAATAATTGAGATTTTCTATATCACTTTATTCCTTTTTTTTTCCCTCTTATGACTGAAACGAAAAGAGAAAAAGGGACATGCAGCCTGAGGAGCCAGACAATTTTCGTTGCTGTATATAACTTACAAAAGCAATAAGCTCCAAACAAGTCACCTCGTCATATTATATTTGGTTGGAACGAAGCGGGGAAAGGTCCAAATTCCAAATATGTACGAGTCATTTCATAAACGCTGTCCTAATCAGACCCAAACAATTCCAAAAACAGGGATTCCATGGCAAAACAGTAACCCTAAATTTTTTAAAAAAAAGGAGAGAATAATAATAATAATAATAATAATAGCAGTAGTAGGCCCAAAGCAATCATGGAACTTCCGACCTTTCTGCGGATGGTAACGGGTCAGGTCATTTTGCAACTTGGGATCTGGATCCAACCCGCGCTCTTGACTGATCCCGACCTGTGTGACCTACCAAGGAGCATACCTGTAGCCCCACTTGCGCAGGTGAATTCGATCCATCTTATACCATTTTGACCTGATTTATAAAAATAATTAATAAATATTATATATGTTGTCTATTAAATTATATTTATTATTAATAATAATAAAACAGGAAAAAGAAAAAGAAAATGAAGGCAACGGCAAGAGAAGGTTTGAATTTTGGCAGTAAAATGAAAATTTAATTGGATAGATACAATCTTTCAATCGTGACTTTTCAAATAATTGTGTCTATCCAATTGTAACTTTTCGATATCTATATATACATGGTGTGTGTAAGAGGAATATCTAGTGTGATGTTACGTACATACACTTTCGTATTCTTTCTTCTATTCTTCTATATTTCTTTTATGTGTTCTTTATCTTTCTTGGGTTGTGATTCTAGTGAGGGAGATCCATGTTTACAGTATAGGCATTGTATCTCGGGTTGGATATTTTTGCTGTAGTCGTACTACAACATTATTGGAAAATTTCTATCCTCAAGAGAGTGTCATGGAAACCCCTTGCCCACAATTCCGATTTCGAAGTTTCCAGTTCCTATTTTTTTTTTTTATGTTTTCTGCCAAAATTATCTATATAATTATTATATTGAAGTGTAATGAATTTTATTTACTTTGATTTTAGTGGATTCTCACTTCTTGAATGAACTTTCATACAACAATATATTCATCACATATAGTTAAATGAATTAACATAACTAAAATATGCATAGTTTTAATAAAATAGAACCAATGTTATCCAATTTGGTAAGGTAGAAGTTCTCAAAAATTAAATAAAATATTTTTCAAATATATTATATTATATATCATACAAGGGTTAGTCCAAATAGATATTATGTGCATCTAAATCGTGAGAAAGATCACAAGATCGGAGGTTCTACTTCCATTGAGAGTTGAGCTTTTAGTGAGATCGCACACACGTGTCTTGTACATGGACTTACTTGGATTCATGAACTTGTGAGGTGTTGTTCATAGTGTCGAGGATCACAAGATCGGAGGTTCTACTTCCATTGAGAGTTGAGCTTTTAGTGAGATCGCACACACGTGTCTTGTACATGGACTTACTTGGATTCATGAACTTGTGAGGTGTTGTTCATAGTGTCGAGGAGAATAAACTCACAATTATAAAAATAATGTAATATAATATAATATTTAAAATGGATTGGTTCATGACTTGTCTCATTCTAATACAGATCGGATCGGACCCCTCTCAAACCGAGTTGGGGCATACAGACCCGAATTGTCACCCCTAACTATCTCCCGGTTGGAACTATATGACAGAGGCTAACTAGCAAATGAAGAGCCGTATATGACAAGAATCAATCTTACAAAAAGGCTAAGGGTAAACTAATTAAGAGCCGTATATGGCACGAGTCGATCTTACATTTGGCAATTCCTAACAAGAAAACCAAGAAAATGAATTATATCTCTAGATGGCTATACGTGTTCGATGCCTTCAATTTAGTAACTAAAATCCAAAACATCTTATTTAAAAATAAAGTATAGAAGTAAAAAAAATATAACACCAAAATATCGATAAAGCAATTAGACCCAAGGTCGATTAATCGGAATGTACACTCTGCGGAGGATCTTTCAATTGAAACAATTACTCAAAGAAAATCTTGGGAAGGTACCCCATCTAAAAAGATATTATCTTCATCCACATGACTCCATTCGACACATAAAATTTCAGTATGCTTGACTAATTTAGAGTGTAAGTTAGGAGGTATGGCTTGAAACATTCATTGCATTGATATTGATCAAATCCAATTTGGACTTTTTTAACCACATGTAAATACAATATTCAAATATGAAATATTACACGGGGAAGAAATTTTAAGTTACTCTTACTCAGGTTCAAGCACCCAAGTAATGACAAACTTGATCAAGCATACAATTAAGAGACTCAAACAATCGCCTTTCCAAGCATCAATCTTTTTCTTTCTTTCATTGGTAATGGTAAAGAATCTAATGAGTTCGAAAGAATAAAATAAAATAAGTTGGATAGAAAGTTAGTGGTTTTGCATTTAATCTAGATAATGTGAGGTAATGTGATTAAAAGAAGTGGTGGAATGAGCATTTATTCATTTCTTGGAGGGAATGTCCATTCTATAAAATTAAGTAAACAATCTATCAAATGGAATGCATATCATTAACTCTTGAAAGTGTGATCGAGTGAAAAATGAAATGGAAGGATAAAATACTCATGATTTTCCGTTCTACCATTCCATACGATTCAAATCTACAAAACATAACCTTAGTGGCTTGGGACTGCCAAGGTAGTGAGGAATTGACCGATAACTCCCATCCTAATTGGTCTTAGGCATTAGGTGTTAAGACACCCATTCGGGTCTACTCTCGAGCTTAGATGAATTGACTAATACTCACTATGAGTACATGTCGAGTCTTATTAAATGTGGTTATATTTTCACATTGAATGACGCTCAAACTCATAAAGTTAAGAGCCTTGACATATGTTTATATTCAAGCACATATTCTGTTTTCTTTTTGCATCATCTCATGATTTTTTCCTGACTTGTTCATGCAAACTTTTTCAAGCCTTCCTTTTTATTTATTTATTTATAGAAAGTAGAAGTTCATAAATAACTTGCTTGAAGATGTATTTTAGAAAAATACATAAATAACTTTCTGCTGTGAGGGACCGCCGCTTCAGTGCCTAATTTCGTCTCTCTGATGCTTAAGCTTCTCCGGGCCATGCCATGAGGTCCTCAAGTTCTAGCTTCATAGACTTGGTTTATACTTCCTACATGAAATAAAAGACAATCCGAACAAGCATATGATGTGACGAAATAAAAGTAAATGCAGAAAAGGATTAGAAAATTTATTCTAATCTTGGGTCGCCTCCCAAGAAACACTACATTTGTAGTCCTTGGACTAATTTCATGCTACATCATTCTCCTTCAAAGTAGAAACCTCCTCGAGTCAAGGAGTGCCCTATGTAGATCTTCACTCTTTGTTGGTTCACCTTGAATTTCTCATGAGTCTTCTCATTTAATAACTCTATCACATCATAAGAAAACAATTTATCACTTGGAATGACTTGACCATCTAGATTTGAACTTTCTTGAAATAAGCTTCAACTGAGAATTTTTTTTGTTGAACAACTTCAATCGATAGTTATATAAAAAAAACAAGTTGTTCGAATTGCACTTTGTTGCCAAACTCTTTTTGTCATGCCACTTAATGGTTCTCTCCTTGTAAAACATGTGCAGTCTCATAGGTTTAGAGGTGAAAGTCATCGAGCTCTCAAAGTGGAGAAGTCTCTTTTCTCCGGGCCTCTCTTAAATCGAAGTTGGGCTTCTTGAGAGCTCAAAACACCTTGTGTTCCATTTCTAGAGGTAGATGACAAGTCTTTCTAAAGACAAGGTGATGCAGAGCAGTTCCAATTGGAGTCTTGGAGTTCGTTTTATAATCGCATGGAGCATCATCAAGTGTGTGCCAAATCCTTCCTTGAGGTAGGGGGTGTAAACCAGTCGGGTTGGGAAGTTTTTGTGAAAATCATCGGGTTCCAACTTTTTTCAGACTAGTGTTTTGAAGCTAAAAAATCATACAGAGAACTGTCCAGGGGTTATGAAAATCGACTACTTTAGGTTCAATTTTTTTGGATTGTTTCTTCGAGCCCGATTTTTAATATAATAATAAATTACATGTAAAAATAATAAAATAATATTCATCATAATAAATTAAAAAACTAATTATAAATATTTTAGAGTATTAATAAGGTCAAAAATATAATATAACTCAAGATTCAAGTTTAGAAATATCAAACATATTATTTATACTGTCAAAATCTAGTAATAAGATAGATTATAACATATAATATTTGGTCCGAGCATCGACAGGTTTTTCAAGTCGGTGCCCAAATTTTTTGGTTCGATTTTTCCCACCTTGATAATTACCCTAAATTTATCATGGAAACTATAAATTCAATTTTTCAGTTTGATTGAGTGATATTTTCAACTTTTTCATTTTCCACGTTTTTTTATTCACACCCCTGCCCTACCTTGAGGTATTCAACGTAGTCTTTAAGATCTTCTTGACTTCACTGTGTGCTTACTTTTAGAAGAATTCGCCAATACATAGTCATCCGCACTTAGATGTAAAGTAAGAATTTTATCAGCAAATTGATGAGTGACTGGTTCCTCACCAATGGTGTACGCGCTCCATCAACCTTTTCGGACTGAAAAGCATAAGTCTGGTACACTGAGCTGACAATCAATTTAAATATAAGAAGTTTACAGGAGAGTAACAGTGAAATTTGAAATTCTGATTATGAAATTCATTTTTACTTTGTCAAAAACTTCTCCGAAGTCGATTTTCATACACGTCCAACCTCTTCTTACCTTGTTTTTTTTTTTTTAAATTATGTTAAGCGTTTCTTGGACATTAAGGCCATTTTCGTTTATTCAATATATTGGTAAATTGTTTAGGTCATACAAGTTTTGGTATAGTTGTTTTGAATCTATCAACAATTAGAATAAACCATCAAATTGGTCATCAAAATTTCAACGAACCATGAGTTTGGTCCTCAAAGTTTGAAAGCCATCAATTTGATCCTCACTATTCACTTCCGTCCGTCAATTTGATCTAGATATTATAATGCCATTTGCAGATACTGAAGGGGATGATGACGACCATGTCAGCGGGTCCTACGTGCCACAAGTTATGAATGATTGAAGTTAAAAAATAAAATGTAATTTTATCCATTTATTATTTGCCACGTGGCATGTGGGACCCGCTGACGCGGCAGTTGCATCCGTAAATGACATTATAACGCTTAGACCAAATTGATTGACAGAAGTAAATAGTGATGACCAAATTGATGGTTTTGAAACTTTGAGGACTAAAATGATGACTTATTACAAATCTGAGGATAAATTTAATGGTTTACTCTCGATATTACTTTATAACTTATATATATATATTATCTATTATTACTTTAAAAGAGGATGCCTTCTTTTGATGTTACTTTTTTCTTTGCCAAAATGCCATTAGATAAAATTTTATTGGCTCTTAAATTGGAATAAAATGAGGCTATAATTGTAAATTCGTCTTAAATAACAGCCTACTTTTCACCATTTTCTCTCTCGCTTCCATTATTACAATTATCTAATTTTAAAGTTAAATATATATTATTTTTAATTTAAAAATTAATTTTAGATAATTACTCTCTTTAATGTGCATGAATAGATATTTTTAATAATTTTTATTAAAATAACACATACCGTGCGTAGCGTAGGTCATTTACTACTTATATTAGTTAGACTCATATAGTTAAAATCTTTAAAGGACTGTGCATAATTTCCTTCTGGTATTAAAATTTTTAAAGTACTATTCCACTCTTTCAATAAGAAAAATACCAATTTTTGTGAAAATTCTGCACTAAATTAGTGAAGATATGCCCTCAATTTTATTTTGTCTATCTTATGTTATTTTGGATGAGTTAAATTAAAAATGTGGATTAAAAGTACCTAAAAAACGCTTTGATTAAGTTTTGACATAAATAATTACAGTATTATCTTTTTTTTTCAAATCAAGCGAAATTGTCCAAATTTCCAAAACTGAGGCAAACCGTTAGCTTAGTTGTTGATGCGGCACGTGTAGAAGCCACAAATTGGCACGAATCACCCAAATATTAAAATTGAAAAAAAAATAAAATAAAAAGCAAAGAGCGGGATGGTCAATTGAGGAGCAAGCACCCTCGATGACAGCCGACCATCCCCAAATCGAAGGTTGAAGCCCTCGCCAACAGTCATATGACGGTCTGGCGAGGTTTTTTAGCCCCTTAACCGACCATTTTCCCCATATTTAGCATTCTATTTTCATTTTATTATTTTAAAAAAATTCAAACAATCGCGAAGTGAGACGTGTAAATAAACACACAGGAGACACGGCACCAACTTTTAATGAATTGAGTCAGTGGTTTGGCTCGATTATTTCAGACGTTTAATTTTTTAATTTGAAAATCTTGTAAATCACAAGTTTTTTATTTAATCAATCTTCTTTTTCAGAGTACAAATAAAATATATAAATTTAAAAATGATACAAGAGAAAAACGAATAAAAGAGATACGAGAAATCTCACGGATGAGATCAGACTCATAACATTTAGGTCACAAGGTGAGAGCACTACAAACTATATTATACACTCTTACTCCTTAATCAATCCTATTTAACATTTATCGTAATTTTTTTTTTGAATGGTGATGTGAACCTTTTTCATTAATCATAAGTAACTTTTCCACGTATGCCGTCAAAGGGCTATGTACAAGTGCTCCCTAAATACGGAGCCACCGGAGAACTCCTACTCCTATTCTCAAGGTGGGGGAGAAGAAATTTTCATCTTCATTGTATCAATAAGGTTCAAACAAAATCTTCCTCATTTTGGGCTTTGCGAATGAATACACATTTGTTTCTTTCTAATCATATGATATATACGTGTTGGGTCCATATGAGTTAGTGAGCCACTGAATCAACTGTTTCTTTTTTTTTTTTTCTGATAAAGTAGCCATGCAATCTTCGTTCCCCAGTCAAAAGGCCTACCCTGAATTCTAGTCTTGGTAAGGGCTGGCTGCCATATTCTGCGTGTGGATTTGCATGGGGAAAGTATGCGGTCCCTGGACTCTATTCAGAAGTCACAGAGTTCACAAAGTATAGATGACAATTTAACATTTCAGCTAGGTAATCTATCATTTGTGACTACTCAGTCAAGCCGAGCCAACCGGCTAACCATCTAAGCACGAGGAATGTTACTTGAAAATCATGTTGACTTGGCTCAAGCCAACCTTGGGGTTTTTACCATGTTGTTGGTTCCATTAGTGCTCTTGTAGTGAAACGACCCTTCCGATCCATAGTGTGAATGAGCTTGTCACAATCCCTAATGGGCAGTGTAGCGGCCATTTGCGTGATGGCGGAGGCCCGTGCGCTTCTTGGTCAAGACCAAACATCCTGCTGTAATACACAGTTAACTCTTGCATGGGCTGGAGTGTTAGGGAAACAGTGGAACCCCTGCGTGCAGTAAGAGTGCAAGAGCATCCCGTCAATCGATCGTCAAACCAAAATGAAACTTGAGAGTTTCTATCAACTTCATATTGTATAAAAGGAGAGATTGTCTCCCTCGGTTGGAGTAATTTTTGTCAACACCACAAACCGTCCCTCGGCGTCTTGAGGGTCCATAACTTTGGCCTTTAAGGAGGTAGTAATGAATCCAAGCAACCCATAGAGAGCCTGATTGCAATCGGAGGTGCCATATCTCTTGAGCATCCCAAGATGAGCCCACTGCCCAACATACTGAATGCCTAGTCCATCTTTACTTTTAAGTCTACAGATCGACACCCAATTTAATTAATGCCCGATGAGGAGTTATACGATCCATTCAAAGAAAGTTCAGACATATGCGTTCCACTTTATCCTGATCATTACACTAGGGGGATTTAGGATAATCTTGATCGCCTCTATTGAACAATTTGTTGCGGTCAAATGAACAAGAATTAAGGGAGATTGACACATATTTTTGCTTATAGAGAACCACTACCACTCATGATAGAATATCTCCTCTTTGCAATGAATATTCATATGCTTCTCCAAACTCTGCCTTCAATCTTCCGGATTTTGATACTGTGCTATTGTCCTCGAAAAGAGTTTAAAAAGAATTTTACGATATTAGCGAGATTTTATCTTCGGTAAAAAAAAGTTTGAAATAACTTAATGAGCCTTTATTCCATTTTTCAAATTATTTTTCGTTTAAATATGACATCACAATCCATCCATTGACATCAAAATGGGCTCGGGTATCTTTTTTCTTTTTTTCTGGTTCGTAAAATCCAATCTCGACACTTTTACATATCGGCTTCAAGATTTAGATGAAGACAAAGCCAGACATCCTCTTCCCGTGGGCGAGTGAATCATACGTTTCATGGCCACTGATTGAGATTTGTCTTTTTCATCATTCCTGTAGTTTTCAAGAGATCAAAGCTACGCAAAAAGCCCAGACTGTCATAAAATATCTCCGCCGGTAAATTCACTGTCGGGGTTCCAACTACACGGTCACGTGTTGTTCAGGCAAATATCCCCCCGTTTTCAGCTACCTTTTTCTCGCTTTTCTTGCCGGTTTCCTCTTCGCCTTTTTTCAAATTCACGGCTCTGCGTTATTAGTATTAAAAAAAATCTTATCGGCAACTTGCTAATTTAATTCGAAACGTTTTCCTCTGCAAAGCCAAATAGGAAAAATCAAAGGAAAATGTCCACGTAGACCGTTTCTTTATATATACTGTTTAGTGGCCTTTTTTTTTTCTTTTAATAAAATGCAATGTAATACGATCATCAAAATTTAGTGACAAAATTTATAAACAAATATTTGGTAAAATTTTTCATTACAAATCTATATTATTCTTAAATTATAATTATTTTATCCGATCAACTTTATATTTCCTCAAATAAGATCATAATATGGTCTAAAATTCAAGAAAATTTTAGTATAGTTACTATTACTTTCTCTATAATTTTAACATGTTCGGTAATCTAATTGTATTGGAACCGATCAATCAATTAATTTCTTCTGAATCATGTTAAATTCTCATATATTCACTGTTTTCTATAAAAAGTTACTGCAATCCGGTCATTAGACTTTTTAACAAAATTTAACTCAGTAACTCATAATCAATAATTCAGATTAAATAATATAAAATCAATGGCTCTTAATATTTTTTCACCTATTGACAATATAATTTTTTTTTCTCTTTCTTCGGTCGATCCATTGAAGGGTTTGGGAAGGCAAGCACAGGCTTCCTTTGTTCTTACAGCCACTTTATCTTCTCTCTCTCTGTCTGTCTCCAATGTCATATTGAGACCAGACTACATGGGTGATCCTTGAAGTGAATTGAAGAGGAGAGGTGAGGAGAGGGGATACATGGAGGCGGTTTTACAGACGAAGGGCCTCCTCTCTCTGCGCCCAAACCCCAGAATCCGATTCCCAGCCCCATCTCACAGCTTAAAGCAGAGAGCTTTGTCCTTAGAACCCCGAGCCCTCCCTGGGTTAACTGTCTCCTCCCCCAATGGGTTCCACAATTTCGATCGCTTCGTCTCAAACCCTGGTGGGAAGATCTTCCTCAAGAACCGGGCTTTTCACATTTGCAGGGCCGAGGCTGCTTCCTCGGCTGATGGGGAGTCCCTGTTAGGTGAACCAGAGAAGCCCAAGTTCCTGGGGATTGAAGCAGGCACTTTCAAGAAGATCATCCCTCTGGGGCTGATGTTCTTTTGTATTCTTTTCAATTACACGATACTCAGGGACACAAAGGATGTCCTGGTCGTGACAGCTAAAGGGAGCAGTGCTGAGATTATCCCATTCCTCAAGACCTGGGTGAACCTTCCCATGGCAATCGGGTTCATGCTCCTGTACACAAAACTTGCGGGAGTTCTGTCAAGGAAAGCTCTCTTCTACTCTGTGATTGTTCCCTTCATTGCCTTCTTTGGGGCTTTTGGGTTTGTCCTGTACCCACTCAGCAATTATATTCATCCCCAAGCGCTTTCCGATCGACTCCTTGATATGCTCGGTCCGAGATTCCTAGGTCCGCTCGCCATCATGAGGATCTGGAGCTTCTGCTTGTTCTATGTCATGGCTGAGCTGTGGGGTAGTGTTGTGATTTCGGTCCTGTTCTGGGGTTTTGCCAATCAGGTTATAAATTCTTTCTCAGGGATATTTGCTTCCAAATTCTGATTCGGCCTGTCTCTCTTGCTATATGGTTGTTTGTCAATGATTCTGGGTTTAGGTATTAATTCCCTTTTGCTACTTTGATTCTGATGCTTGAGAAGATTGTATGAATATTCATTGTTGAAGATCTGACACCGTAATGAATGTTTTAATAGTACTTGTGGAATTGAAAGTAGTACTCTCTACTTCTATAATCATCTTATGGTTGCTATTCCTGGTAGGCCAAGTGTCTTCGCCGGACTTCATAAACTAATGAGGAATGCTTGTTGCCTGCTCCGCAGATAACTACCGTAGAGGAAGCCAAAAGGTTCTACCCTCTGTTTGGTCTTGGAGCCAATGTTGCTCTTGTGTTCTCGGGCCGAACAGTGAAATATTTCTCCAATCTGAGAAAGAACCTGGGCCCAGGAGTTGATGGTTGGGCTATATCCCTCAAGGCAATGATGAGCATCGTGGTTATGATGGGGCTCGCCATCTGTGGCCTCTACTGGTGGGTGAATACTTTTGTTCCTCTCCCTACTCGTAGCAGGAAGAAGAAGGTAAGAACATTGACTCGACTTTCTCATGCTTTCCTATTATCTCGGTTCATTTCCTGCTCGGATGGAATGCTGTTTGGTGTTTTTCAAGAGCTTGCTCCTATGTTTTGAAGAAATGAGAGAAGTTAAGTTAGCGCTTTTTATTCACATTCAAAGCATAAAACCGATAAATATTTTCAACCGACGAACATGATGAGTTGAAATAAGAGTCCTGTGCTATGTTGCTCTTGGTTTAGAAGGAGAGATTGATATTCTAGGTACACAATTTTGCAGGAGAAGCCCAAGATGGGAACAATGGAGAGCTTGAAGTTCTTGGTTTCCTCAAGATACATAAGGGACCTTGCGACATTGGTGGTTGCCTATGGAATCAGCATCAACCTTGTTGAAGTCACGTGGAAATCAAAACTTAAAGCTCAGGTTTGCAACTCAGTGCAGTGTAGACTCTTACCGTATCTTCTTCACCACTCAAATTATGCCAACAACTAAAATCTGTCTCCCTCTCACGGTGCAGTTTCCGAGTCCGAATGAATACTCTTCCTTCATGGGTGACTTCTCAACTGCAACCGGAATAATGACCTTCACGATGATGCTCCTGAGTCAATTCATATTTGACAAGTATGGTTGGGGAGTCGCTGCGAAGATCACACCCACAGTGCTACTTCTGACTGGAGTTGGGTTCTTCTCTCTTATATTGTTTGGGGACCCACTTGCTCCTTCCCTAGCGAAGTTTGGGATGACTCCCCTTCTGGCAGCTGTGTACGTGGGTGCAATGCAGAATATCTTCAGCAAGAGTGCCAAGTACAGCTTGTTCGACCCTTGCAAGGAAATGGCATATATTCCCCTTGACGAAGACACCAAGGTTTGGATTGTCTTTACATTGCACTAGCTGTTTGCTGATTCTTTTATGAATAGACTTTAACTGATTTGCATTCTTTGGTTGATATAAAAGAAGGGGAGATCTGTTAACTGTGTAAAATCTGGTTATTTTGGTTTTCAGTTACTGGGCGTAGTTATTAGGCACTTTATATTCTTGCAATTTCAAATGCAATGAAAATAAGAGTGAGAAAATATGTTGACTATTTTGCAAGGCAAATATAGTTCTACATGTGTTGAGAATGCGATTGGAAACATGATCTCATTTCCATAATGGAAAAATGAAAAAAAATTGGAGAAATCTCTTTTGGTTATGCATAACCAGATAAACCAGCCCGCTCTAGTTTGTAGCAAGAATCGGGGAGATGCTTTTAGTTTCTCCATTTCTCTTCCTGGCAAGAAAATATATTAAAAATGCATGGACTGGACTATCGAAGGTGGTGTGTTCAATCAGGCATTGTTTCAACTGCATTTTTCACTTTGTTCATAAGAGAACAATGGAAAATGGAAAATTTTTGCAGTTCTTCATAAACCAACATTACAAAATTGAAGTCTCAAGGTGCCAATAACCTCCACAAGGCATGGCTTAATATAGGGAAAATCTGCCATTCCGTTTTATCTTTTGGTTTTTAATCCCTGAGTTTGCTTATTGATATGCTTCAGGTTAAAGGCAAAGCAGCCATAGATGTTGTGTGCAACCCGTTGGGAAAATCTGGTGGCGCACTAATCCAGCAATTCATGATCCTAACGTTCGGTTCGCTGGCAAACTCGACTCCCTACTTGGGTGGCATTCTGCTGGTGATTGTCCTTGCGTGGTTAGGTGCTGCCAGGTCTCTTGAGACCCAGTTCAATGCCTTGCGCCGGGAAGAGGAGCTCGAGAAGGAGATGGAGAGATCTGCAGTCAAGATCCCAGTGGTGCCAGAGAATGAAGGCGGTAACGGGTCCTTCCCCGGCAGCCCCCCTACCGTCGGTGATTCCTCTTCCGCGAGTAGTCCATCAGAGCCCTCGACTACCCAGAACTGAGCCGTGTATGGCCCATCAGTCGACAGCCACAGAATAAAGACTGGTGTCTTATTTCTTGCTGTAGAAGAAGCAATAGAAGTTATGAGTTGTTTTGTTTCAGAACTGGTGACTGTCTCAAGTCTTCAGATTTCATTCCGACAATATATATTAGTTAAAAGCTGTTGTACTATAAGAATAAGGATTGGCTTTGGCTTTGTATGTCATAGAACTCGAATGCATAGAGTTGGAAGTTCAGATCTGTCATTGCAGCGAGCCATGCTTCTGTTATGAGATTTGTACGAAAATACTGTATTTAAGAAAAATAATTCTTTAAAAATCGTTCAAGGCAAACTATTTACGTTAATACCGTCAAAAGATCGCATCTTCAACCTGCGATCTCATTTTTGTACTGAGATCGCATGTTGAAAATACGATCTCTTTACAACTATAAATTTACTTAACACAAAAAGGAAGATTGAAAGTAAAAACGGAAAATTTATTTTTACCTAAAATCGCATCTTCAAGATGCGATCTCTTAACAAATATAAATGATTTATATTTGTTAAGAGATCGCATCTTGAAGATGCGATCTCTGTGTACAAAAAAAAACTTAACAAATATAAACAGTGTATATTTATAAAGAGATCGCATCTTGAACCTGCGATCTCAGTACAAAAATGAGATCGCACGTTGAAGATGCGATCTCTTAACGGTATTAACGTAAATAGTTTGCCCTGAACGGTTTTTAAAGAATTATTTTTAAAATGTACGGTATTTCCGTACATAGCCCCTTCTGTTATTGCTCTGTGAAATTCTTGTGACATCCCTTCCTTTTCCAAGGTCCGTTGGAAATTAAGCACAGTCTGTGAAGCTAGAGCAAACGACCCTATCTATATTCTGGACTTGGTTTCACCTGACATGTCTTGGGATGAAGCAGATCATGACCCGACCTGGGCACAGGTTGGGTCGGGTTTAGAGCTCGCTGGTACCCTTGCTTGATCCGTCCCGAGCCGTGATATTTTATAATATATAATTGACGTATAATTTTCAAATGTGTTTTTGCAATCATAACTGAAATTCCAGCGGCCTCTTCCCTCAGTTCGTCCCATCATTGCCCATAGCCGCCGGCCTCTCTCACCCATTGCTGCTGTCACTTCCTCTGCGCGCGCAGATCTCCCTCCCATACCATAGACTATGATACGTCACATTCAAAGATTCCTATTTTATCTACTTGAAGTGACTATTTAGATCATCGTACATAATGCTTTTTTGAGGTTTTTGTTAAGTGAAGACACTTTTTCTGGATTATCAAACTAGTGCTGAAATTTGGATTTTTTGACTTTTGAATTAATATAGACAAAGTTATTTGATCCGCTCCAGAGTACTCAACCTGGGCTAAATTTTGTAAATGTCTTGCTAGTAAAAAATAGTCTTTATACTATGTATTCCCTCCATCTTGGGAGAAACTCTTGGGTGGAACGGTGGTACCACGTGGCAGCGCCACGTGGTACAGCCGTCCACTGAAGCGCTGACATGTGTCAGTGCTGCATCGCCACGCGGGCGGCCACATCAGCGGCGCTGACACATGTCGGCGCTGACACATGTCAGCGCTTTAGTGGGTGCTGCCACGTGGTACCACCGTTCCACCAAAGACTTTCTCCCATCTTGGAGGATACATACACATGAAAATACAATACACATCTCATCTTTATCATATTTACTCCACTCAACTCATATTTTTCTCTCTAATTTGAGCATTAGAAAGCCGATCTGGGCTTCCATGCCCAGACTTGACTTTCTTGCTCGTTCGCTCGGATATGGACATGAGGACCGATGTCAACTTTCACATCATGAATCATAATGTTGGTGGATTTAATTTCTTATGATTTTCAGACTTGACTAGCGTACTCTGAAATCAAAGTTCAAGTTTTGGTTAATGCACATGTAGATTTGTATAACCAAATAGAATTATCTGAAATAGCCTATCACATATCAATATATATATATGTATATGTGAAATAGCCTGTCATAATGCTTGTTTTTATTTGAAGAAGGAAATTGCAAAAGTACAGGTACGACAATAAGCTCGAACAATTTATAAATAAAACTAATATGAGTTTGTTCAAGTTGTTAAGTACTTATCCTCTTAAAAAATATTTCAGGATAAAGTTTTTACATATGAATTTAACTATTCCTTAAAGTTTTACCGTTGAAGGAAATTTGATTGGGTTTAGGTCAATGGGTTTAATTTGTATAATATGGATTGGGTTGAGAAGAGTTTAAGAAGAGATCGAGCTCACACAAGCCTATAGTGGAATGGTGAGAATCCAATCCTACATTGATCAGTAATGTGTTTGGAATAATTTATAAGAAAGAATATTTCTATATTGAGTAACATCCTTGACTATATTATATGACTTACATTTGCCTTGTGTGTCTATATGTGGGTGCAGTCGGAGGCCGATTAAGCTAAACTCGTGTGCATGCAAACAACGGCCATGGAACCTTCGTCACTATAAATAGGACCTTATTTCAACACACACTCGAGCAATTTCTTCTCTTTGCATTCTAGCATAATTTTATGATTGTCACCTGCTCCGAGTTCGATGCAACTTCGAGCTCTCCACTGTCATTGTATCCTAGGAGACTAACATCCGCGCTTCCTCAAAACAATCCTGAGGGGACGAATAAGTTTTAAGGAAATTGTTATCGCCATAAGTCTCGACGATGAGTATAATTTTATATTCTTATATTCTTTTATTTAAATTATTATTTATTTCTATTATTATAATGTTTGTATCACGACTTCTTGTTTGGGAAAAAAATTCTACTTTTGATATTCAACTTGTAATTGTGACCATTAGAGATTATTTTTTCTTACTTTTATAAGATTTTCAACCATCCAAAAGATGTCAATCTTCAGTTTGATTTGTATTTGTACTGTTGAATCATTTATCTGCAACGTTAAGAAATGAAAGGTTAACTTTAAGCTTCTTTTGAAATTGAAGATTTGTAAATTTTTTTTGGGGCATAATTTTTACACCCGAACATGGCTGAATATCAATGAAAATTGGACCGTTGGCCAAAGGCCCAATCATTTAAAGTGGGACTCAATTTCCCGACAACTCCCTCTGTCTGTTCTCTCCAAACAAAAGTTGTTATTTTTTCGGTAAATTAAATTAGTGCATAAGGACAGAGACCTCAACCGATGAACGGTTCACACCATTATTTCTTCCCTCCCTTATATGTGTGTTGAATATGTCTCAAGCAATAGGACCATTCCACCACATTTTCCCTCATCAAGTCGCCGAGACAGAAGCCACCGCCTTCTGGTCCAGTTCTAGTATAACAAATGATGGCCCAAGTCCCATATCAACTCAAGCACGGACTTCACCGCCCACAGCACCTCTCGAATCGACCTAGGCATTCCAACAATTGGACAGATCCACATACCCGTCACCCAGTAGCATCCGTAAGAAGCCCACTAGTACTTGCTAGGCCACGATTTCCTTTTACCGCTCAATTTGTGTTAGGTTTTAACCATCTGGCTTCCGAATAGCTCCAGCTCATGGCTCGCCATATTCTGACCTGGCCGGTCGAAGAGTCGTCTTCGAATGTTAAGGCCCTGTCAGAACTGACAGTGGACCTCTTGATTATCCGAACGAAAATTTATTAATTGATTATCTACACCGCCAGCACGACCACGTACAACGTGCAATTTCAAACCGCAGTCTGACAAACTGCAACCTCTTACATCTCAACAACTTACATATGATTGATAACGATCATGGATAACCAACCGAGCGATGATTTAACCACCTCTTATATCAGGGAAAGGGAAAATCTCAAATTTTTACATGAGTTGGATTAGCGATTTGCTAGTATACACTAAAAGTGCTAAGAAACCCTACATTCAATTTTAACTCTTTTTCCGATTCTTTTACTGGATCAATGGGTCTCTCTCATGACGGAAATAAGACTCCAGTTATTCGTCAAATCGGTGGTCCAAAGTTTGAGGAAGAGAGGGTTTTCACAGTTTACCAAAGTTACTCGTAAATTCAAAAAGATAGAAATTAGAACCTGATTCCACGATCGTCATGGTAGATCCGAGTACACTTCCATTTATGCAATGTGGGTTCCTATTGATGATTTGACGCATATGATTGGGATTATTTGATTCCAATTCCAACGTTAGCCCAACCTCATCAGAAGGAAAATCGATAAACTCGGTTTGTTCCCTTGGGTCTGGGTCGAATCCAAAGCTCATTTTGGGACCACGCGGAGGCCAACTCTGCAGCGTTATCGTTTCCCATTGCTACCCAACAAAATGGATGGAAGCTTCACGTGAACATATTATAATGCATATTTGTGAATGCTCGATGATTAGTTAGCATTTAGAAAACCTTAACATCTGTCTAATAATATATAAAATGTATAATTCCATTTTAATATATACATATATACAGACACCCCCATCACCTTCTCCCTACTCGACGGGCCATCAATTGATTCCGATTAGTATTCCACTGTGAGCCTCGTAAGGGACGCTACTAGCTAGAATCTGACAGGAAACCGATGCGCCATGAATTCCCGTACCCAAACTCGTCCATTATTGTGCCTTCCTATGTAAATCCCATATCTTTCATATGATTTACAACAGTCCATATGTACATATGTATGCGTGTGTGTATGTCCAAGCTACATCAGAATATATTCCCCACAAGATTCCTGACAGTACACATCTTACGTCCATGATGTTTCCTGGCAAGCGGTTAGCTCCATTTCATCACCTGGAGGATAAGTGATGATGATGATGATATATATATATATATATATATATAGTGATTACAAAAGAGATTCGTGTACCTAGAAGAAATAGTGGAGATGAGGGAATGAAGAGATATTAGTGTGTACAAAATAACCAAATTGAATTAGTTTAGATAATATAACACATTTTTCCCTTAAATAAGTTTTCGAATTCAAGTCTTGTGAATGTAGAAAGTTCAAATGAGGAGAGCTTTACCTCTAATATTGGGCTCACTTGGCTCAAACTAGATTATTCAGGACTAGATTATCAAATTATCCTTCTCCTCGTAAGTCATGATTTTTTTGGATGTACAAAGGATGCATGTATGTGTAGAAATGGTAAAAAGAAGAAGGGATAAAATGAGCATAGAAAGTCTCACACGTGTGATCGAATTCAACACCTTTAAATCATAAGATAATAATAGTACCAACTATACTAGGCATTTTTCCTATTCTAAATCATGGTTTAAATGCTGTGTACTATGTGCTAGATAGAGGAAGGGAGGGAGAAAGAGGGACGGGGCAAAGGTTCATTAATTAGAAGGAATTCCAGCCATGACAGGTCGTGGCTCATTCTGTGAGCCACTGTGTTTGAGAACAAAAACTCATAAAAGCGGCTCAGAACCGAATGCGTCGATCGCGACTTTCGAATTTAACTTCACTCAATGTACTGCATCGAATACAGCCTAATCATTCTTGCAGTCATGTTGCTTTCACTCTTCGTGCCCTTTCGTATTGCTGCAATCAATAGATTTTGACAATGATCAACCGCTTGATTGAGGTGATTCGACATCATTCTCTTAAGTAATGTATTGAGTTCGATTCTTATAATAAACAAAGGAAAATTTGTACTGGGAGTGTTTTACCCTCTTTAGTAGGCAGACCCGGCTCGAAATTAAATAAATCGGGACTCATCGAACTTTTGAATATCATGTGGCATATGTCGAAAATAATAGATTTAATGGTATTCAAAGGTAAAAGTATACATGTATCGTCTCTTTTAAGACATTCGATAAAATTTGAACGATACATGCAAGACTAGTATGAACCATGCTCAGGGATGACAAGTACAAATCGAGTAATGGGCCAAAAGAAAAACGCCTGTACCCCTGCCTGTGTGAATTTTCTACATTCAAATCTTACGGATTGAGAAGGTAAGTGATTCTCAGTTTTTTCCTTCTTTAGACGGCCTGAATACTTGTTTGAGATATTTTATAATTTAGGAAATTATTTAAAAGTGTATATAGGTATATATCTTATCACTGTAGTAGTTACTATTTTATGTATGTATACATCGTCAATATGATTTAGGTATAATTCATTGGTTATTGATATTTTTTATTTCTCCCGTAAAATTGAGACTATTTTTTCTGTAAACAAAAGTGACATGCATAAAATAATAGAATGTAGAGGGGACAAAAGGTGTACAAGAAAGTTCAACCCCTCTAGATCACAAGCGAGAGTACTATCAAGTTTACCATGTCCCATTTTTTTTAAATGGAGACATTCTTTTTCGGTATATAAAGGAGACACATAAGTTCGTAAGGTTTAGGAAGAAGAGGAGATAAACGTGTACGAAAAATTCTATCGGTGAGATCGAAACCGAAGATTTATAGATCATAGGATATAAACAGTACTAATTATATTAAACCTCCTTAGAAATGATGTCTGACCACTCTGACATGCGCCACTTGCCCATTGGTTCAGTGGGTTGCTGAAATTTTTTGGAATAAATGACATCGTCTGAATCCCCAGGGCTTCTCTTCTTTCCAACAGAAATTCCTTTTCCTCATCCTCTCCTGTGAAATGTCTAATGGTGTTGTCGCATTTACCAGAAAACGGTAGCCCAAGATTTCAGAGCTCTAGCTCGCTGCATAGTAAGAAAATGAAGAAAATAACCTCGGCGCTGGAATCAGCTGCCTTGAGGGCAAAGCCATACGCTGGGACGGAGCCTTGCTGGTTCAACGACGCGTCCATACTCGACATGGACTGCTTCCTCAAGACCATCTCCGGCATCAAGGCCAAGGGTGTCCGGCCCGACCTTATCGGCTCCATCATCTCCCATTACGCCTCCAAATGGCTTCCCGACCTTTCCGGAGACGACCCGGTCGCCAGTGGCCCGGGCTCGGCCTTCTCCGGCGACGACCCGGACTCACCGGACAGCATAACAGCCCAGTGGATGAAGAAATGCTTCTTCGTGGAGACGCTTGTCGGGATCCTCCCCCATGAGAAGGACTCCGTCCCATGTAATTTCCTCCTCCGCCTGCTACGTGCTGCCAGCATGGTCGGGGCAGAGCCAAGCTGCCGGACGGAGCTGGAGGAGAGGATTGGGAAGCAGCTTGACGGAGCGTTGCTTAAGGACCTGATGATCCCGTCCTTCAGCCATACGAGCCGGACGCTGCTCGATGTCGGTCTGGTGATGAGGCTGGTGAAGAGGTTTCTGGCCGTGGACGAGGTGGCTGCAGCCACGAGGAGCGGGGCGGCGCTGGCCAAAGTGGCCAAACTCGTCGATGGGTACCTGGCGGAGGCTGCTCTGGAGCCAAACTTGAGCATGGCGGAGCTCATGACACTCGCCGGGGCCTTACCTAGCCACGCGCGGGCGATAGACGACGGGCTGTACAGAGCCATTGACACTTACCTCAAGGTATGCGTGTAATTAATTATTAATTAACTTTGCTGGAAATTACTACCGCCTTTAGAATGGATTGTAAGGAAAAAACGAAAATGCCAGCAGACATATGGCATATTGAACCGGCGGGGAGTACATCGTGAGTGTTTTGTCCCCTGTCATTATACGCTTCGCTCTGAATATTCCATTTTCAAGAAGGATAGGAGTTGAAGAATAAAAAAATGGTTAAAATTTATTAGCGAAAATTAAATTTAAATTATTTTAATTTCAGAATAAGAAAATGTTATTGCGCTAAACTTACTTTATCTTCTAAATATTGAACCATAAATGAGCAGGAAACTCGCTTTATCTTCTCAATTTTGAGTTAAATCTATAATTCAACTCAAGAGTTAAATTATTGATTTATTCCCGATTGTACACGCTTATTTTTTCCCAACTATTTAAACAATTTCCAACATCTTTTAGATCATTTAATTTATATAATATAATACTACCTCAAATAATTTTTTCTATTATTGAGAAAAATTATAGTAATAAGTAATATTAAATTTAAACAATATAAATGTTAAGTATTAAATCACATATTGAACACATATTGAATGCCTATAAAAAATCACATGTTGATAATTTAATGAAAATAATTTTAAATTCGGTTAGTTGCACGAAAAAGCATATGTTTTTCTTTTCTAAAAACACTTAAATGATTCAAATTTGAAAAATAGAAGGTTTTATTTTAGTCCCATACAAAGCCAATCCTTTTAAATTTGAAAAAAATCATATAATTTTATTTTATTACAAAATTATGCCAACCTTTATAAATTTAAAAAAGAAATCATATTGTTTATTTTTTGCCTAGATAGACTAATTGATAAAATATGAAGTTATATGTTAGCACGACACATACTACTTGATATTTTTTAATTATGTAATTACATATTGGCATAATTATTTTTATCTAAAATTAACTTAATAATCTTCTCCTAAACCAAGATTACTATTAGTTATGAGAATTTACTAATAGAACTTTATATATAATAAATTAGTGTAAATTATAGAAAATTTTTGATATACTTTTATCTTGTAATGAAGAAAAAAGTTATAAAAGATTATTTATCAAAAGATTTAATGTCATATTAAATGAATTAGTCCAATTCAACAATAAAATAAAATAACATGGTTTTAACTTTTTAATATGAAATGTTTGACCTAAATTCGAAATAAAAAGAAATTACATGATTTTGTTTTCAAAATTTTATAAATTTGGTTTAATTTGGGAACAAAATAAAATCACATGAAAAATTGAAACGTTTGATTTTTTTATTAAATGCCAAACCACTTCTTTTGGGTATAATTTACCATTTTAAATTATAATAATATCACATGCTATCATTTTAAACTTTTAAGTGGAATATAAGTTCAAAATTTTATTTTTATGAATCCAGTGAAAATTTTACATTAAAGTCATTTTAATCACTCAAATTCTATTTTATATATATAGAGAGAGAGCAATAACTTGGCATAATAAGTTTGTCTATGTAGACTTTAAACATGCCAGGTAATGATAAATCAATGGAAAGGAAGGATAAAATGAATTCAGTTCATGGAGGCTAACAAAATAGCATGATTCTCATCCAATATGCCCTTTTCTGGCCTCAACTCTTATCTTTCCAGAGAGAGGATTTGCATGAGCTGTCTTGTTTTTTGTTTGAAGGGGACAAAGAAATCCTGGCATCTGCCTAATCATTTCGAGTCTTTACTTTTGTGGATTGTTAGGGAATTAATATATTTTCCACGAATATTCTTTCTAGATTTTTTTTTTTGTTTTTCTTAATCATGCAGAAATAAGTTCCTTTTGTTCAGCCTCCAAGGGGCCAGTCCAACTGGTAAATTGACACTAAACAGTAGCTAGCAAACAAGTTCGAACCTCTCGGAGGATGGTATCTGGGAATTAATGGCGGGCCCTAGGCCGTACAATACACCGTCCGGTGGACTAGTCGGGATTCGTTGTTACTCCGGTGGCCGCCCCGGACACCACCGATATATAAAAAAAAAAGTTCCTTTTGTTCAAACAAACATGAACGAAAAATCTTGTTTGTAACTGTATCACCACATAAATGATAACACTGACACTAACTAATAAAATTAAATTATTTCTACAACTGTTTTTGGATTTTATTAAAAGATCTTTAACATGATTAAATTCTATTAGCGCGTATTACTAAGTATATCACATGGTAAAACTGTTACAAGAACATGCCCGATTTGTTTAAAAAAAAAAAAAAAGAAGGCAATTTCTAAGCTTAGGTGCTAGAAAAGCTGCCCATTACAAATTCAAGATAGTATTATGTTTAAACAGGTATATCACATATCATATTATATGCTAATAAATGCTTAATATACCAGCATGGGATTTTTATTTATTGTGTTAAACATTCATTGACATGCGACACCTATCATGTGATGTAACCATTATTATCTTGTAGATTGTCCAATAATTTAATTCGACAGTTCAATATTTCAAATTACAAAAAGAATTTAATAGTACACAGTCATTTTTGTGTCGTAAAATTTTTCATCATATTTGCTGCACAGGCACATCCAAACTTGTCAAAGCAAGAGAGGAAGAGCCTGTGCAGCCTGATGGACAGTCGAAAGCTCTCGGCAGAGGCTTCCCTTCACGCAGCCCAGAACGAGCGTCTGCCAGTTAGGGCAGTGATCCAAGTCCTCTTCTCGGAGCACAACAAGCTGAGCCACCACATGGACAGGAGCGGCTCTTTCAATGGGACCTGTATCCCTGGTGCAGGGCTAGAGCAGCAGGCTCGGTGCCTCTCAAAGAGGGAAGAAAGCTCCGCCCAGCAGGCTGAGATAAGGAGGCTGAGGGAGGACCTGAGCCGTCTCCAGGGTCTCTGCAACGCGATGCAAGGGCAGATCGAGAGGATGCAGGTGGAGAAGAAGAAAGGGCTCTTTAGGTGGAAGAAGTTGGGGCTGATGCCTGCTCTTCGGAGCTCCGGTGGTGGGATCGCTGTGGAGGAGGGCGGAGGCAGGGAGGTGGAGCTAGGGTTTGGGAGGCTGACTCCGGTGGATTTGAAGACCAAGCTTGTCAAGGGCAGGTCTGGCCGGACACCGTCCAGGTGGATAAGACCTATGTCGTGAACATGTTAATGTCGAATCTATAATAAGCAAGCTTGTATTATAATTTCGATACAACTTTGTAGCCATAATCACTCTCGTCATGCAATAACATATTTATCAATTGAACATTGTTCTTTCGGGAAATTCTTAGTTCAAATGAACTCATAAATAACATTGTGAACTTGACTAATGATTGTCTAACGTGTAAGTAAAACGTGTCACATAATATTTTAAAAAAGGAAAAAAAAAAGGTGTCTCGAGTCCTATATGTTTACTGTTTATTTCCTACAAGTGAGTTCCAAATATTTCAAAATAATAAATCAAGTCTTATATGTTGCTCATTATTATAAGATCGAGTCCTTTCTTTCACCAGGCGTTGCTTTGAACTGATGTGACATTAACACGTAAAAATATTAATATGATGTGTCAAATTTTGGCATTGATATTGACAATTTTAATTTGATGTATACACAGTGAAGGGTAAAAAAGTAATTATATTTTTTAGAATATAAAATTAATGTTTCTAAATTCTTGTGTACATCTCAGGTTAAAATTGTCCACGTCAATATTAAAATTTGACACATCATATTGATATCTATGTATTAATACCACATCACGTTAAAGTAACGGCAACTAACGAAAAAGACTTGATCTTGTGATGGTAGGTAACATGTAAGACTTAATTTGCTACTTTGAAACATTTAGAACTGACTTGAAAGAAATAACAAATATAGAGATAATTAGAGCTGAAGCTCTATGTGTTTATCATTTTTTACAATTGAGTCCTATAAGTTTAAAAATGACTAATTCAATCATATAAAATCAGTTCTATTATACACTTTTCGTCCAGTGATCATTGTTTTGCTGATATGGATTTTACGACGTTAACAGTTCAATTCACGGAGCAATGACGTTTTAGACTGAATGTATGGTTAACTTAGTTCTATAATATCAATTCTGTTACTCTTTTAGTCCAAATTGTCACCGTTTTGCTAACGTAAACTTCATGCTATTAACAGTTTCATTAATGGAATAATGTTGTTTCAGACTGAAAGTGTAACAGAATAGGACTGAATTAGCTATTTTCAAACTTATATGACTCAATTTCAAAAAAGGATAAACATATAAGATTTCTATTATCATTTTTCAATAAATATATATGACTCACAATATCAATTTCTCTTAAAAAAGTGAACATTATTAACATGTTAGATAACTATCGGATGAGTCTTGATAACTTACGAATTCGGCTCGAGTTCATCTCATGTGAGAATCTATCGGACTCCATGCGATAAACTATTTCTCCTGTCTCCGACCTCATCATGCTATCCCCACATCCATTCCCTGTTTAGTGCTCATGAGCCCATAGAAAATTCACCGTTGGTTCATTGCACTTCCACTGTGGTCCAATCGAGATATGGCATACCTCTTTAGGGGGCGAGGAAAAAGACTCCATATTGGATTAGCCTCAACTTTATGAAAAATAGATAACGATGCCATCACGTGATAGTACTAATATAATGAACCAACCAATCAGATCAAGTCAGCCGTCTTTTTTGTTTTTAGATTTTACACAAAAAAAATGATAAAAAGGGTTTAATTTGATTAGTTGACATTATCGTGTAAGCACTATCACATGGCTACACCGTTACATACAACACTCTCTCCAACATTAGGACAGCACACTGATTAAGCTCAATGTTGAAGGTTTTATCTTTTCCTTTTTTATTTGCACAATTAGTATTGAGAAATTCTATAAGTCTCTCTAACTAATCCAGTTCGAGTTGCGTTGAATTACTACTGAGTAAAACCTTCTCAGTATAAATTTTTTTTAATTTACGAAGACAGGAGCTTATAACATGTTGAAATGTACTCTTTGATATTATGTTAATTATTGTGGTCGGGCATTTGAGACACTAGAATCCTTCCACCCCAAAAACTTAAAAAAAGAAACCCTTATGATATGTTAGGTTCAAGGTAATATGAACGCTGTTCATGATACTGTTCTATACAGAATAATAAGCGAATTAAATTTATAAATAACACGATAAACTCAACTAATTATTGGTTGACACATCACCATATCATTTTATAAAGTGTATATTATTAATAGATAAAAAAAAAAGATGACGTGATACTTTTTGTTGGCGTGTCAAAATATTATTTACGGAGTTCACGGATGACATGGTGAACCGTGCTGGTATAAAAGTCTCTTAAAAAGCATAAATTGATAAGGATGTATGGTATTCGATTTTCTTATTTTTTCAAGATTTCCTTAATGTTTTCTCGAGAGATTCGCTTTACCATATGCAAAGTTAGATGTCCTAATTATTTCGAACATGAAGCAAAAAACTAATGTATGTTATGCCCGACATACTAAGTCGTGTTTTCGATACAATACACATGAAAATTGAAAGTTACCTTGAGCGAGATAATCGTCCAAAAAGAACTCTCATAGGAGAATGGCAGGCACCTCAACACTGGTGGAGAAAGTTTTAGTATACAAATGTAAACCAGCGGTGGAGAGAAAGGATGCAGCATTGGACACCCTACAGCATTAAGAAAAATCAAGTGTTAGTAGCCCATCCTTACAATTAATCAACAGAAGTTGATAGATTAACTTGAAAAATGAAAAAGAAAAAGGAAAGGAGATCTTGTGCCTTCCTGGGCTTTGGCTGCCGGAGAAGCCTGCTGTTGATGGGCCCGACAGAGAGGAGGTTGTCCATGGGCTTGCCTGCCGGAATGGCCCATCTAACCCGAGAGCATGGAAGGCCTAGGGTTCTTATATGAGACAATTCATGAATGGTTTGAACTCGGCTCGGTGAAATCTCGAACCTTAAGAGCCCAAGTTGGGCCAAGTTCAAACTTGCAAACTCAAAGGAGTAGACAAGCTCGTTAGTCTAAATGAATTTTTTTGTAAAAGAAAACAACAATAATTTATTTTTAGGAAAATAAAAAATTTATTAAACTCTAGTACCTTCCTTCCTAGTTCTCATTCATAACCTTTCTTGTCCTCTCTCTCTCTCACAAAATCCTAACCGTAATCAATCCTCCTCCTCAATCCTCCTTGCCCTCAGCAATTGGCACATCCACCTTGCACCCGCCATACATCCTTCTGCTTGACTCGGCGCCGAAGTCTGTTACTCGGCATAAGCTTATTCAGGTTTCTTTGAAATGTCACTCATCGCTCGGTAGGCTGTTAAGAGACAGATTAATCACCAGAAACAGAATCAGAGAAGTGGAAGCAGTCCCTCAAGGCTCCCGCTTCCACTTGTTCTTTACTTGCTGGACCACTAAAGCATGTGAGCAACGGATCATGAACAATCTCAGCATATCCATATACAACTCATGGATTGAAATGGAAGTCGAAGCAAATTCTTTCCAAGATACCACAACAATGCTTTTATTACTTTAATCCACGAAATCGTTAATCGGACTGTATCTGGGCTTATAAAATGTATTCCCTGCCCTTGACGCTGCTGCGATTATGGAATGAAGAATGAGACAAAGGAATTACAGACTTACTGCACCATTCCTTCCCTCACCAACTCCTCCAGCCCTCTCTTCAGCCTCAGCGCGGCCGCCTGGCAGTCGCTCTCCGTCAACCCTCCGAATGAAATCCTTAGATTACCAGGACACCCGCATGCGCTCCCGGGAATGACCGCCACCCCGTGCTTGTTGGCGAGCCAGTGCACAACCTCAAAGTCATTGACGAACTTGTCAGGCAGTCTGGCCCACAGGTAGATTGCACCCTCTCCTCCCTTGACGGAATTCTCCCCGAGCGGGGACAGGGCATCAAGGACTATCTCCCGGTTCTTGATGAGAGTCTTCACATGCTCCCTCACCCATTCGGGCCCGACCTCAAGCGAGTAAAGGGCAAGGCGCTGGGAGATGATGGAGGCACAGATGGGTATGTTGTCTTGGACCTTGAGGAGCTGATCAGTGAAGCCTTCAACTTCGGATGGATACGCTATCTGCCGAGTTCCACATTAAACCAAAATTTCATTCTTAATCAAGATGAGTCTGACAACACAATGTACAATACTTTGGCTCTTTCAACCAATCAACAATCAGATCCTATGTGCAACCCATGTCTTGCAAGAATAAATGCTGGCCTCAGAATGTCTGTACACTACTAACTTCTGGGAGTGCCGGTTTGCTCTGACAGCACCGATATCACTAGTTCAGCTCGACAACCTAAACCCAGATTGTAATATGATGAAAAGAAGAATTGTGATCAACTTACATATCCGACTCGCCATCCCATCATTCCATAGGCCTTGGAGAAGGAAAAGATGTTGACGATGTGATCTCCCTCGATGCATGTGTGCTTTAGACCGTCGTACATAAAGTACCTGCAAAGCACGAATCAATAATACTTTCCACCGAATGTGCCCATCAAACAAAATCGGAGAAAGGTGCAGGAGAGTTTGACTTACTCATATGTGTTATCGACCACGAGCCACGATCCAGCCTGCTTGCAGAGATCTGAAATCCTCTACTAGTAAAGAAGCACCGGATTAGAAGTTTTGAAAGAGAAGCAGCTGAAACTCTCACCACATGGCAATGGCACAGACTTCCTTATTGATAGGAACTGAATCAAAGGGAAAAATAAATTCATCTTTATAGCAGGACAATAGAGGGACGGACAAAAACCTTAAGAAGAGGCTCGGGAATATAGGTCCCTGATGGGTTCCCTGGATTTACAACTGTAACAAGCTTCGGAGTCGGTTTAGTTTCCGATAAGGTCTTCTCCAACCAGTCTGCGAAGTAAAAAATATCAATTCTCGATAGTCAATTTGTGAAAGATTGTTATGACAGATTCCTCCGAATTCATTCTGCCTAAAGCCAGGGAACATCTAGTGCGATATCAGCGCAATAAAGAGAAGCAAATGGCCACCGCAATGCACCTCTCTACATTTCTCAGCAAGGGATGCAAACAACTCCTCTTAGCATTCCATGTTATATGAGCACAGAGGCATTTTCGGAAATCTATTGATTGAAACCGGTATTTAAAATCTTCGAATGAAATGTAACAATCTACTGCCAGAAGAACGTTTAAAAAAGTTCCATGTGTTTTGAATCTTCCACATTTAGCTCCAAAATGCGATTCTAATTGCAACAGGAAAATCAGACAAAACAATCACTCATCTGTTACAAGAATATTTGCATCTTTCAATTTCTCACCAGCATCCGGATAGAGTGTCTCGGGGTCGCCAGGGCCCACTAATATATCAGTAACGCCTGTCATCTGGAATGACATGTATGCATTGAAGTAATATGGTGCAAACATCACAACAATGTCCCCAGCATCGCATAATGTAAGAACAAGATCCACGAATGCCTGACACAAGATAGGCAAATTTATCAAGCATTTTCAGCTCGCAAGAATAATGGCTCCATTAAAACCGAGGACAAGTTAGAGCAAAGGAAGAGCAACCTGATTTGCACCAGAAGTGACCACCACAGAAGACTTGAAAAGCTTATTTTCCTCTCGCAACTGCCGGGGGAGAAACATGAAAAATAATCAGAATGATAGTCTGCACTCGCTCTAAGGTAGTTCTAAATATCACTATATACCTTTTTCAACAAAGCCTCTCGGAGTTCAGGCATGCCTTCATCAGCGCCATACCGACTGACGGAAGGATCCCATACGACCTCTTTAACCTTGTCCAGTGCCTGCTTTGGTGGTTGCCAGTAAACCACCCCCTATATGCAAAAGATAGGACCTTCATATTACAATTCTCAAGGAAGCGAGCAACTGGTGTAATATATGCACCACATCACCTTAAATTTGTTATCAAAAACATGCTTAACATAATCATCACAAGAGTGGAGGAGAGGCACAAAATTTGGAAGAGTTGGCAAAGCAAAATGTTCACAACTATGTAAAAATTAGAACAGCAAAGTGTTCAATAGTATCATAATCATTAACAATTAAAATCAACATAATTCATCTACACCATCATTGCGGACAGTCTTGGAAGGCCTTTTCTTTTTCTGGTTCCCCTCAAGTTGAACCAATTGAACTAATAAAGGATTTGTTCGGACATCGTAGGCCCTCCCCCCCCTCTTCTTCTTGCACCCCTCCAGTTGAACCAACTCAACTGATGAAGGATAAATCTAGAAATTAGTGAAATCTTACTAAATTACATTTTCAGTCAATCCGTGTTTTAAGGGACTGGCCTCCGGTGCTTTAGAAAAGTTATGGGTCTGATCATGACTCTCCACCAGAACCACAAGAACACGCTACTGCTATAGAATCTTCAGTTTTCCCACCTTTTTGCAGAGAAAAAATTCAATGACTCTCAAAACATTCAAATGCCCACAAAGTGCCCTTACCTAATCTACAAAATAGTAGTGTTTTCCACGAATGATTCAGTTATGATCAATCAAGAACGAAGAAACCACTTTGAGGAAGCAATTTCCTGTACAATACTTTGCTTATCCAAAAAATCCCCCCCAGAAGGTGTCGACCAGACTGAACATGTGTATTGGAGATTACTGAAAGGTCAGCACCAGGTTACTTTTTCGATACACCATGTGGAGGCCACTTATCCAATAAGTATGCTATTTGTTAATGGAGAACTAAAGTTGGTCCTTTTAATTTTTCGCATTTCTCAATAACAATGATGTCAAAGAAAGTTTGAGTTCTCAAGACAAACCTGAGCTAAAGACATGACATTTCTGGCTCCTCGTATCAATTGTTGCATCTAGCCAGGAGAGAAAAAACGCACAGAGTAAAGAACCATCTCTTACCCAAAATCAAAACGAGAAAATTCTCGACTTTAGAGATCAATAATTGATAAAGAATAGGGAATTGGGAAAACAATTACCTGGACCATCACAGGCATCTCAGTCTCCAACGCCCTCCTTGCAAGCTTCCCAAAGGAACCCATCTCACCCTCTGGTCTGCCTTTCACACTGAATCTGAAAAAGATTGAAGTCCTTCCCAAAATTAGGCCTCTTTTTAATCTCCAAAACACAAATTTTCCACAGCCGTCTCTCTTACTCTCTTCACTGACCTCACCTAACCCCCAATCTTCAGAACTCTCCTAAAATTTGGTAAAGAGAGAGGAAAGATGGCAGCATTTTCAACGATCCCAAATAGAATTATCCTTGCTAAACAGAAAAAAGGGGAACTTCTTTTTATCCCAGACGAATATTATATCAGACTAAGCATCAAAAGAGATTTGCCAATGTTATTACCTTTCCTCCTCCTGGCGGGGGGTATCGATGATTGAAGGTAATTGCGGGTTCTGATATAAAAAGCAGTGCCAAAGGCAAACCTCTTTTGGGACCCTTTTCTAGCAATTGGCGTTTCGTGCATTTCTCATTGACCCGCGCATCCCATGCTGACTGACCTCAGTTGTCCAAATTACCTTGTGGTAAGATGTTAGAGAGGAATCTTGAGCAAAAAAGGGGGTTGTTAGAGAGGAAGAAAACAGTTGTCTTTTTTTTTTTTTCCCTGAAAATTTCGGGTACACTCCTCATATAATATAAGTAAATATTAATCAAATTATAGCAAAACAGTGTATATATATATACATAATACATTAGAGGTTTACCCATACTACACACATTATGTGTTATCTCAATAAAATTATTAAAAAAACCTATTCAAGCGCAATTAAAGAGTAATATATATTTAACTTTCAAATTAAATAATTATAAAAGTGGATTGTATTGGTAATTTATATGTATCGATTACTGATAAAATGGGGAGAAACAAAATATGGAAATTAAAAATAAAGGAGGAATGTGGCGAGAGAGTAAGAAAGTTTTAAGTGTGAGAGAAAAGAACGGGAAGTGGATAATATAATTGGACGTTGAGAAAAAAATAGAGTGTAAAAATTGATATGTTGGGTAGATATATTAAAATAATAAAATTATACTTACTCAATTGTTCTAAAGTATCAAACACTTAAAAAAAATTTCTTCACCACTTTTTCTATTTATGTATAAATAGAATAGAGAATTTTTTTTCTTTCAAATTTTTATTTATGACTAATATTTTTTTATCATATTTGAAATTTATTCTCCCGGAATAACTGTTCTTATGTTTTATTGGCATCTTGGGAATACCTAATCCATATGCATTAGGAATAGAATGGAAATGGGTGTTTCTCCCTCTTTAATAAGAAATTAATAGCCATTACTTATAAGAAATACAAATAAAATGATATAATTATCCTTAATTATTCCTTAAATTTTAATTTATGTATCTCACTTTTCAATTTTAATCTTTTATAATTTTTATATTTATTACTCCCTTCCAATTAATTAAAATTATTCTTATCAAAACTTAATTTATAATCTCAATATATTCCTTTTCATGTCTAGTATATTATCTATTTTTTAGCAAACCAAATGAGCTTTCCGAGTCGGTAGTAAATAATATATATATATATATATATATATAATCTATTATTATATCAAACACGAAATTGTTTTGGTATCTTTTTAGGGTTCCAAAACTGCCCTCTATCTGATTTATTTAATAAACAATTGAGTAAGGATTATTTTATTATTTTAACATATCCACTTAACAAACCAACTTTTACACTCCACTTTTTTCTCAACTTTTAATTACATTGTTCACTTCCCACCATTTTCTCTTTCACTTAGACTTCTTCCCTCTCTCTCAACACACCTCTATCTTCTTTCTATAGATTTATTTTTAATTCTCATATTTTAATTCTAATATTTTATTTCTTACTCTTTTATTAATAATCGGTACATATAAATTACAAATATAGTATAATTATATAACTATCTAATTTAAAAATTAAATATTTATTATGCTTTAATTTTGCTTTGGAAGTCATCGAACGGGAGAGGTGGAAAAAGGAAAGGAATCTCGACAGCCTGACAACAGATTTTTTTACATAACGTGGAGGATTGTCGGAAGAATAAGAAAATATGAAATGATCCGAATTCCTTACTAATAATTACCGACTTGAATATTTATAAACTAACTAACGAGAAAAAATTAAAACAAATACATCGATTAGGATTAATTTTATATAAAATGAATGTGATTATTATCTAAATTATCAGTGTTTAATATTTTATTTCCATATAAGAATAAAATTAATTCTTCACTACCCGACATGTCTCTGACTGTGAAAGAACAGCCATCTCAAAATGCGGTTACATGAGTCGCTCGTCTTTGACCAAAAGTAACTACTGTAAAATAGAGATGATGTACATGTTCAACCAAAAGTTGAAAACTTACTAAGTAACGGTATCAAACTTTTTAAAATATTTTTTTAATTAAGATTCTGATGTACAAATCGTTTTCTCGGTACATGCCCTTACGTGTCAACATGCCTCGTACTTACAGCATGCATTTAAATGCTTGCGCTCAATGACTGCCTATGGTATGAGAATTTCTTAGGTGATCTAACCTCACCACCTGATGTGAAAAAATACTAATAAGATTATGATAAATGTGCAAATTTATATTAATCACGTGAACAGTTACTATAATTATCACTAATAAGACCAATTTAATTGGTTCTTTCTCATTACATTACCGTGAGACAGGACCACCTAAGATTTTTTCATATGATCCGGAAATTGTTTATTTGAGAGGTTGTTTTCTCTTTCGTCCTTGAGCTACATCCATTTATTAGGGGCGGGGTATTTTCTTTATTACTTGGTTTGTAATTTAATGAAGACCGACTCCCCAACTAAGTTATGGTGAGGACTTAGACTATTTCAGGATGAGATGAGGAAGAACACTGTGCTTAAAAGCTATTTAAAAATAATAAATATCTTATTAATTTTATTCATATCATTATTAGTTTATCTTATTTGGTCACTTAAAATTTTTTTCCTTACTCTCTTTTAAACTCCGTTTGCAGAAAAAGTCTTCTATGCATGAATATATTACGTGGTAGTACTGATATGATATCAAGAATCAATTAAATTAATCTATTTTTAGAGTTATTTTTTTTAGAGTTTATTTTTTTCTTCTAGGTTTTATTAAAAATATTTTAAAAATAACTAAATTCTATTGGCTTGTAATATTACATTAACATTGCCACATAGTGTACCCGTTACACACAAGACTCTCTCCCATTTGACCCCATGAATGAATTTTCTAAATCTATCCTTATATAGCTCTGATACCATAAAAAATTTCTGATGAGCTAATAAAAGATTAAACCTATATTTTTCCAAAACCTTCAACATACAAGTTGTGGTATTTAATCTCTCATATTCTCATAATTTTCTTATTGAGATATCAATAGATAGGGTTGTGCAAAAACTGGCTTGAAGGCCAACTGAGTTGGACCAAAGGAACTAATTTGGTTCGGTTTGATAAGCTAAGTGCAAACTAGAATTGGATTATGAAAAACAACGTTACTTTAAACTGATTATATCAACAAGTTAACCAGTTTGTTTTTATTAAAATAAAAAATTCGGTCCATACTGAACTGAACTACTTTTATCCTTTAAATTCTTTAAGAATAAACAGCTTGGTTTGAATTAATGAGTTTTTATTATATATTATTATATTATCATATCTAAAATCAATTTGCTTTAGTTTGAACTAGTGCACTAAAATATTGCTGGAACTGTTTTTGTACTAAAAATTGAACGAAGATAAATATGATTTGAGAGAATTGGTTCCTTTCTGTACGGTTTCAGTTCAGTTTTGACCTAATCGATTTTCTTGCACATCTATACCAATAGAGAATATACCCAAGTAAAACTTAAATGCCTCGTCTTTTTCTGTTCCCCTTGTTATCCCGTGACAAACCTTAAAATAAAAAGAAAAAGGAATAGAACACATGAAAATTTTAAGATTCAGTAGATAGACTGTTAGATAAGTAAAGAACCGGTTAATTTTTTATTTCGTTTAAATAATTAATCATATGCCAGTAAATTAAGTTATTAAATAATTTAGTGATTGGACATCAGAAATTTTCTCGATCAAATTCAAATGTTTCCTGTCAAAATTTTCATGGATAGAATATATATATATATATATATATATTGTCTTGGAAATGGAGAGAGTAGAATTAGATGCTCGTGGGTGTCAGGCAAGAGCAGACAAAAAGAGTAGAAGCAAATTGGGTTACGCGTGAAATTCATACACTACGGATGATACCTGCCGGTCCGAAGTTCCGGGGACAACTTTTGTCCATGTTTGAGTTTTTGGTTTCATCTGCTAGCCCACCGTGCTTGAATTTCGATTTGGTGGAGTCAAGATTTCAAGTAATAAAAGTTGAGAAAAGAATGAAGAAAATTGAATAATTTAGTGAACTGATCTGGTTTGAACTTATATGGTTTGAACTGATATTAACAAGAGGTCATTAATTTACATTAGTTTAGTTCGAGTGATATGTTCTTTATTGCAAAATATCCACTTGATTCATAAAGGAATTAGACCCATATTCAATGCTAAAGCTAAACTGATAGGTTGGTAGTATTGGTAATCACTCTATTATCAATCGTGTCGTAATATCTTATTTACCTGATTTGGGACCAACTCCTCAACACTCGTCCTTATCCGGAAATGTGTTCACACTTAACACTTACCCTTAAAATACCTATCATCAACAACTAATCTTGAGTTGGGTATTTTATATTCGGTCTTAGATGAGGAGATAAAATACTGTGAGGCGGGCCTTTTCTTCTCATATCAGGAGAACACGCGAGTTAGACTTTTTTCTCCGTACTTGATGAATTGGCCACTAATAAGACATTTTTCTTCCGTTCTCGAGCTTAAAGGGCTACGTGTTTCACACTCGAAATTGGTGTGGTGTGAGTCTATATGAAAACCTACTCTGATACCATGTAAAACATTCACTCAGCCTATAAGAAGTTAGACTCATATTCTATTCAAAAGTTTAAACTGTCGGTTACTAGAACCCATTCTTTTATAAATCAAATTTCAAACTCTATGTGACAATGTGGTCACACTATTACTACTGTTGTCCTCTTTTTCATTCAAAAAAATTTTAAATATCATACATTTCGCAGTAATATATCTATTCTATTATTACTTTAAACAAATCAAGCATAGTTTTAGTGTGACATTCTTATTTTAAAATTATCATCCGCTCTAATTTACATTATTATATTTATAAGTCTTTTATTGTCATTAATAGTGTTTAGTCGAATGTACTTTTCACCCCACTTCATGGACTCATTTCTGCTTTTTCTCTGGATGATTTTATTTCCCTCCAACCCTTCATCTTTCATCTTAACGATCAAACCTCATGTTAATTAATTATATAATTAATAAATTCGTACGGAGCACGGGTCGTGAATTTAGAGCGTATGTATAGGCTTAAGAAACATTGACTACTTTTGTGTTACCCAATCCATCTTGCCGACATCCAACAGTAGAAAATAAATAGAGAAACCCTCTACCCATAAGACAGAGTGAATCAGCATCCACCGCTCTACTTACAACTTTATCGGTAATTTTATGGTGTGGTATGAAAAAAAAATCTCAAATGACCTACCTTGCAGTGATATAGTGATAAAAAATTAATTAAATTATTTTAATTAGTAATAATTAAAATAACTACTCCGGTAATTAACACTAGTTTACTCATTTATCACAAATTGATTGGTATTTTATCATATTGCATAGTGAAGTAAAATCATCTAAGAATTTCTTATGGTATGGTGATTTAATTTTCAAGAATATTGAGAACCAAAAAAAATATAAATCCTTCTTTCTTTATTATAACCCAAAAATATAATATACTAGTGTAGCGTCTTGCGCTTCGCTGCAAAGGATAATCAATATTTAATATAGTAAAATAATTCAGAGCTGAATCGGTTTTGAATTATTCTTCCATGAAAAATTATATTTAAGTAAGGCTTGTTTGTATATAAGTATAATAGTTGGATTTTGCATGAGAAAAGAATAATATAGCGAAATATTGACAGAAATGGATGTTCATATGATCCGCTATGACCGGTAAAATAAAAAAAAAAAGAAGAAAGGGATAGGAATTTAATATTTTATTTATAAATAATTATGTATTTATCATAATTATAGTAATATGTCCAATCAAAGAAAAATTATGAATGATAATATGCAAAATCGTTAAATTGATGTTTTTTTGTATTTTATAATATTGGCATGTTTATGTAATTGTACTTTTTTCAAAGTTCATCGTCTTATATAAAAAATAAACATTAAGAAAATTTAGCATAAAATACATTATAAATATACAATATTTTCCAGTTTTATGTCCTCACTACATCTCCCTGATATAAATTTTTTTCGAACATAAAATATTCATTTAGAAAGAGATGGAAGAAATAGATAAATGATGAGAATAATATAAATGAAAAATTATTAAAATTTGTGGAAAATATTAGAAATAAAAAATTTAAGAAAAGTTAGAAAAAGAGTATCCATGGGAGGTTCGAGAGTGGAAAATTTATCCTACTCTCCCTTAGATGGTTGAGAGTAGGATATTCATCCTACTCTCTCTTATAGGAGTTCTAAAAACTCTCCTTTAATATTATAGTATAGATATAGATTTATTTTTCATAGTTTAATTAATATTTTCTTATATTATATGATGAAATAGGATCGTTTAATAATTTTTTGTGGTATGGTGGTTTAATTAATACTGGGAACCGAAAAAAGATGTAAATCTTACTTTCTTTCTATAACCTGCTGCATATGTTTCCAGAAATATATGTTTATTTAATTTCATACATACTCAATATTCATAGGTAATATTCTCGAATGCATACTCTATCATTTTGGTTGAAAATGGAAAAAAAAAAATACTCTACAATTTAATATTTAATTTTATGTCTAGAATACTCAGAAAGGAAAATTTTTCTTTTAAAATTTTCTTGCCATCTTCTAGTAGCCATATAAAAATATTAGACATAGATAAAATTAATAAATTTTGTGTAGGAGCATACGAGTGTTTTCGAGTTTAGAGGGTGATCGCTCTCCATGCACCCCTTAAATCCATCCATGACTGTGAATATAGTCTGATTGAAAAAAACTTAAGCTATTAGGAAGTGGTACACCATTATCTTATAAACCAATTATTATTATCTTATATTACCGATGCGTGATCTAATAGCTGTTCTCATGAGTAGAGTGCTACAAGACTAAAGTTTGATACGACTTTAAATTGTATTATTGTGCGTGGACCATTGGCGAAATAGGCTCTTGAGCCTAGAGGATATTGGCAGAAACGGATCGGGGCTTATGTTAGTGAAGGGAATATCAAAGACAGATATAGGCTTATGTCAGATACTATCTTGGCTAGATGTTCATTATATTATTATTAGTTGATCTTGTAAGATACTGATTCGTTTTCACCCAAAAGACTAAATTGTTATGTGATAGTACTAAATTTTATTATAAATTAGGATTATTATCTTATCTCACCAATTTCGGATTTAACAATCTTTTTTTTTTTGCTAAATGGAATTTAACAATCATAACTTTTACACAAGGATGTTCCTACTATTTGATTGGTACTATACCACTTAATAATTGAAGCTGGATTAAGGAGCTTCAATTTAGGGCCTAAAATACATGTAAAGAAGTCAATCCAGATGTGATTTCAAATCTAACGATCCGATACTCAAATCAGTCAACTAGTCCGTCAATAAACAAGATAAAATTCAAAGAGTGAGAGTTATCAATATTAAATCCACATCGGTCATATAAGAGGACTGAAATGAGTTTATAAGATAAATAGGTAGCACTACCTGATAGATTAGGCTTTTAAGTGAAAACGAGTCAGGTTCTTATAAGGCCCATTATTAATAATATAATATATAAGCACTTGACCACACGACAACTTCTTATGTAAATCCGAATCCATCTCTTGTAGTCCTTTCACTGATATAAGCCCACAAATCTAGCAATCTCCTCCCGGCCTAGACCCTTACTTCGCCATAGGTCTGCTCATCACAACACAAAATTAAACACGGTATTAAAGTTGGGTTAAGCCCCTTAATATGTTGTGCATGAGAGGGGGTGTTAAATCTCACTTGGATCATATAAGAGGACCATAATATTATATAATATATGAGTACCTGACCATAAAACAACATCTTATGTAAACACAGATCTGTTTCCGGTAATCCTCTCACTAACATAAGCTCAAAAATCCAACAGTCTCCTCATGGCCATATTGCCTACTTCCCCAAAGATCTGCTTAGGGTTGGCCACGGGCCGATTTGGGTCGGAATCGGCCTCGAACTATGAGGCTTAAGGTTTAGGCCAGTTCCAACATCCCAAAAATCAGAACCGGCGAAATTTTTTTTTTAAAATCGAATTTCAAGTCCCCTAAGTCTCATTCTTTAGCGCCATCATGATTTGATCGTAGTATGCCATTTGCTTTTAAGAAGAAAGAAAATGAAATATGACCATACACGCCTTTGACTTTTCTATTTTTTTTTTAAGTTAGAGTAAATATTTATTGTATAATATAAAATACAAATAAGTTTATTGTGTAAATCAATCTTGACACTTGTAGAAATGACCATCAATAATTATAAAAATTTTACATGTGTCAAGAATTTAACTGTGATTTGTACAATGAACTTGTTATATAAATCAAATTTTATTTAATTTTAGTAGAAATGGAACTAGTCGGTTCGAAACAAGACCGAATTATGGTTCCGAACTGCCCCTTAGCCATCCAAGGGAAGGTTCAGGGCCAGTTCCAAGAGGCCATGAAGCTGGAACTTTTCAGTTCAGGAACCGTGGCCAGGTCTAGATCCGCTCATCACAACACAAAATTCAACAATCAAAATGTAACCAAATTTGATATTTTCCATTTTTTTGTAGGAGGAAATGAATAGTCATTTTCAAATCATTGACCAATAATAGTGTCATACGATGGATTCAAACATCTCTCTCAAGAGACACCTTTACAAGGATTGAACCGTGTGGGTTGCATCGAAAATGGACAATATCTCTTATGGGTCTTAACATGTCACGGTCTTTGGACTCATCATACTACATTAAAAAGAACCTTAGACCATCATTCCCACATATAAGGCTAATGATGACCAATGATACATGATTCCATGCCAGAAAGGAGTGTGGGTCTTGAAGTTTTTATAAGGTTTAAGAAGGATAGAATCATGTACAATGTGCCCAAAAGATGATAATGTTGGAAAAATGGCATTGAATTGAATGAGAAATTGTTCTCATGAATTGAAAATTATATTTGGGCCTGAGTCCAATTGAATGAGAAATTGAAGGAATTGAAATGGGTTTAAGTCCATGGACTTATTGTTTATAATGGTTATGGGTTGGGTTCATAAAAACTCATGAAGAGGCGCAGGCCTATAAGGGCCCATAGGGCCCAAAGAGCCAATATAAGGAAATGCAGAAACTGAATCCCACATCGATTAGGGATGAAAATTTCAAAGGGTTTATAAGTTAAGAGTAGTCTTATGATAAGTAACTACTTTAGCTATAATAAACGGCTTTCTCGCGGCTGCCGCCTATGGCAGGAGGTGCTGGCCTAGTTTTGCCATTTCTCGAAAAAAAATTTTCTCCTTCAATAAATTTGCCTCAGATTCCGGGCGGTTTAGGGTCTTAAGGGGCGGCATTAAGGGGCCGACCTTAATAGGGGCACTGAATGACCGGTTCAATCGAATTAATGGCCGGTTCAGTGAATTAAGAGTTCTTAACATCCGATTTAGCCCTTTTGATATCCGGTTCAATATATTTACGGCTGGTTCGGGCATTCAATTGTCCGGTTCTCTGCCACTTAAGCCACCAGCCCTCCACTAACCTATAAATAGAGGCCTTCTCCATAGGTTCTGAGCACACCATAAGCTCTAGAGCTCTCTCTCTTCTCCCTCTCTGCATCTGCATCGATTTTTGGTGGTTTCTGGCTCCGGTTCCAGTTCGCGTCCAGCTGCGGATCTCGTGCAACCTCAAGCTCAGCGTTGTTGTATCCTGGGAGATTAAAGTCCACGCTTCCTCAACACGATCAGAGGGGACGAATCAATCTTAAGGATACTGTGGCAGCCACAGGCCTCGACTCAAATCAGTAACAAATTTTTAGTTTATAAATTTGTTAGTTTCTATTCCTGTGTTCTTAAATTTATAATTCATTTTCTTCTCCTCCATTTCCCGGTAAGGTCTTTCTTGCACAATTTGTGCCTATAGAAAGAATTCGCGAAAAATCAATTTTTTATGATATTATTTCTTCAATTGTAGCCATTGAGATTATCCATTTTATATTTGACTTACA
>CM075295.1:10314287-10350076 GCA_037672795.1 Lagerstroemia speciosa
TATTGAAGGAGCATGGATCTGTTACCTTTTGCTGCCTGTACTTTGTATGGATAGCATTAAGTGGGCACCCTCTCATGTTAAGCTGTAGATCTAGCAGAGCAAAGACGCTTGTTTTCAAATCCGACACCTTGTATCTCGTGTAATGTTCCAATGTTGGGTTCTGTTGCAAGAGAAAAACCATATCAAACAATCAAAACTCAAACCGTTATGAGTAAAAATAAAAGGAACGGTAGAGAAAATCAGACCCAAGGGTGAGAAGAGTTATCGAGAGTCCACTTGGCTAGGAATACTGCTGATGCAGCAATAATTGACGGGAGGAAATTCAAGAAGTCGTATTCGATCAATGTGAGCTCTGCAAGGTAATCGGCCAAGTACTCCAACTCAAGACTAGTACTCTGGGAATATGTACAAGTGCAGACAATTAATCTCCTCTTCAACCTAAAGACCCTCATTTTTCTTTATAATCGCAGGCAAGCCAGCAGTTATTTTACCGTGTTTGTTGCCTGTGCTGCGAGAAGGAATCTCCTGAAAACACAAGAAGTTCACATAAGAATGAAGTAAACTTGGTAGATGCCAATGGAATGGATTTAAGCTACTAGACATGCAACAGGACCTGAGGAAAGTTTTTGTGGTGGGTATGGAGATTCTGAATCCAAAATAGTTCAAAAGTTGGCCTTCCATTCTCAATACCTGGCAAACACACTTAAAACAATCAGACAGAATACAGAGAGAGATGACTATTTGGACTGCTTGAAGGAAACTCAACCTCTTCTCTTGTGTAAGTGTTATCTGTCACAGCACAGAGTTCATCCACACGAGGTGCACATATCTTCATATTTCCTTCAAAGCATTAACAGAGGAAGGAACAGATGTTTCACTTTGGCTTTACCGTAATATCGGAATCTGTAAACAGATAAAGGAAAGGTGAAGGTTGAAGGAAGGCTTACGAGGCGATGAGCATGCAAGTGATGCCAAGCAGTTGAAGTCTGTTTCGTTCAATGAAGTTTTGGGAGAGATACCAATCAATGAGATGTACCGTGATGTAGAGCGTATCCAAGGTCAAGCCATAATCCTCCGATACCTGAAACGGTTGCCCCACAAACATTATCAATCCACTGCGATTATAACTGATCAATGAAGACGATCTTTGCTAATCTCTGGACCTCAACAAGCCAGTCAATCAAGATTCCCCTCATGCCCTTAGTGATGTCTCACTGTCTCCATATAGCCACATTTAGGCCTTCTGAGTAACTGAAAAATAGAGACAGCCATCAGAAGCACATTTCTGGAAGGACTTTAAAATTCTCACTTCACACAAATTGTTATTACTCAAAGTCTGCTATAGTACACACCTCTGCAAAACGTAGATTGTCATAGATGTCAGGAGCATAGATGCTGCACAGTAGAGGATTCTTCTTGTCCTCATCAATGTTCGTGATTTCTGGGATACTCAGGGTCGTCAGATCATCGGCCGGTTGTCCTTTTTCTTCTGTAACATAGTTTACCGTTAGATGAGACAATGGAGAGCATAAGAAACTTTTTGACAACCCAGAGAATGAAATCAAAACTTCATATCCCGAATCCCAACTATGGAATGCAAGGCAATAGCACCTCCAGCATCTACTTCCAAGTTCACACCCTTCTGTCGAAGGCCTTGGTCTACTTGTGAGGCCACTGCCGAATGAACTCTGCCCAGGAGGGCATCTTCTGATTTACTCAACTGAGAAGATACATTTTGATCCGACTTCATCGTCTGTGATATTTTTTTGAACATGCTTCCTCTCGTGATGCTTTGCAAACAATCTTCGCTTCCAAAACACCCTGAGGCTTTGACATTTCCATGGGGACACATTTCGTCACTTTCAGCGCCTTTTTTGGAGCTTTATTGCCCTGCTTCCCACTCTTAGCCTGCACTCGGAAAAGTCAAATTCATTGCAGTTCCCTTCAGTAAGTTGATGTCATTTCAGAACATGGCAAGTTCTTCCCCCTTTTTCTCACAATCCAAAACCATATGACGAATAAAATACCAAACATAAGAAAGCTGTTACTTCCCTGAATGATTTTTACACTTTAGATATAACAGTACGTCTAAAATCACTGACCAGTAATTTCGTTGCATTGAAGCAGTCCTTGTAATAGCTTTCACAGCTGATGTTCGTGATGTCTTGGAGAACTGCCTTCCTCTTGCGCTGAGGACCTTTTGGATCTGCAACATTCTGATTTTTCTTATCCAAAGTTGCAGCATCCGAATCCTGTGAAGCAGCACTCCTCGTTTGTAATGCTGCAGCACGAGATCGGGTCACTCGACCAACAACAGCTTCAGAATGCGAAGCCATAGAGTTCACCTTCTTATTTCTAGGCCTGAAAACATAAGAACCCCAGCAAAAATGAATTTATTTGACAATTCAAGTTTAAGGAAAGATTGTTTGCTAACTCATTTGATTATGGTTTCAAATTTTAAGAGATCGTAACAACTCAGTCATAATCACCATCCCCGATTTATGTCTTCTTTATGCGAGTAAAATCAAGAAACTAATGCCCAGAAAAGAAAAGATGAAACAAAGAAAAAAAGACCGCATTTATAAAGAAATTCACATGTTGAAATAGCCGAACAGAGCAGGAACTCAAAATACTTCCAAGGAATTCTTCCAGGACCCAGAAATAGAAGATTTCAAATATAAAGATTGCATCTTGTTTTACCCTCCTATAACAGGAGAACCAAAGAACGCAGAAGCGATACAAAAACAATTTCTTTTACCACAGCACGAACAGAAGTAGAAAAGATATCCTGCATATAGATCTCGTTGAGAGCAGGAAAAGAGTTTTAAAAAAACACACACACACATTTATGAATCCACAGAGAAGTGCAAAAGACTCGAGATTTCAACATTTTTTCACAATGTTAAGGAGAAACCCACTCAAGATTCATCTTCAATGGGACAAGAACTACAGAATCAATTTGTCAAGAATCAAAGGTGGGTCTGAAGTCCTGCAATGTGCGGGCATGTATTGTTCATTTGGAACCGTGAGGTCAACTAGTCCTCTTCCAAGCTCAAAGACATCCACAATCTGGAACCAATAGGAGCCAAGAGAGAGAATTAGAGGAGCGTTAGAGAGAGAGAGGCTGGGCGGGCTGCTGTGCAGTGTTTGAACTCTCGAGAGAAACAGTGGAGAAGAATAAGGGAGAGAACACAAAGGAGATATTATTAATAATATCATTATTAATATTATCATAACGACAAGGGAAATGCAAATTTGGAATTTAAACGCATTGACCAATTGACTAAAAAGTAAAGACAGTTCATTGAGTGCCCCCTAATCTTCCTCATGGATTCTTTGATTTGGGATTTCTTTCTTTTCTTCTTTAACTTGAGATTGCATCAGCTGGTTTACAAATCTGGACCTGCAATTTGGCAATTAATAAATGCGGGTCCGATGGGTTTTTTTCTTCTCTCTTTTTTTCTTATAATATTTGTTGCCATCTTGTTAAAAAAAATGTTGCATGGTCCTATCTCATTATGTTATTGTGAGGAAGAACCTATGATAACGGGTAATTAATAGTAATTTGTTTGTCATATTTTGATTTGCATTTTCTCACATGATATGACGAAGTAAAATCACCTAAGAATTTCTCTCCCGTTGGTGACGGTTTCTTTAAAACAAATTAAATTCTTGTTTTATTTCGGGCTATACCAACGTTTTAGCTATTAGCAAAGTGAATTCTCAGACGTCTCTGTTTGCAACTTTTCCCGGAAGAAAAAAAATCACAATTGCCACTATGTTCTCAACTGTCAATTAGTATTTGATATACTGTCTTTAGTGGATTAAGGAGTATGATGATACGATGTGGGGATTTTCAATTCAACAAATGAACTCAAAGAAGGAAAAATATAGAGCAGATTCTGATGGAGAAGTCGAGGCCTGACTCGTTGATGAAATTGGCAAAAGTGAGCCATGACGAATGTGCCAAACAAATTATCTATGAGTATTGAATCAAATCGAAAATACGTATTTAGTTCGCTATCAAAATGCAGATTCAGCTTCTTATATATCAGACATGGAGAATGCCTCGTAGTTATGGAAAGTTTGAAGGATATTTCGAGAATCCCTCAAAGTGTGGCTGGCATTTTCATTTGTCAAAAACATAGGGTGGGTATGAGTATTACTCGTACAAGGATTGATCTAGCTTTTTTTTTTAAATGAATATTGAACAAGACTTATTTTTGTTGGAAAAAATGGCATTGAATGAATGAGAAATTGAATGAATTTGAATTGGGTTTAAATCAATGAACTTAATATGTGTACTATGGATTGAGTTTTGAAAAGCTCATGAAGAGGCGAAGGAATCCCACAGGAGCCCATGGTGTAATTATGGTGACTAACCTCTTTAGCTATAATAGACAACTTCTCTGCAGCTCCCATGTTTGCGCTGGAGGAGCAAATTATTGCATTTTGCCATTTTTGGTAATTTTTTTTTCCTCCAATAAACCAACCTATGATTCTGTCTCCTCAAATTCTAGGTAGTTAAGGGCATTAATCGGCTGAATTGAAGGTGTATTAAGGGCTGAACGCCCAGTTCAGCCATTTTAATGGCCGATTCGATGTAATGAAGGGCACTTAATGTCCAGTTTAGCCCTTTCAATGGCCGGTTCGATGCATTTATAGTTGGTTCGGGCATTTAATTTTTTGGTTCTTTGCCATTAAGCCATCAGCCCCCTCCTACACTATAAATAGAACATTCTTCCTTAGGATCAGACACACCAACATAGCTCTCGAGCTCTCTCTTCTCCTTTCTCTGCATTCTAGCATCGTTTTCCAGTGGTTTCTAGCTTTGGTTCCGGTTCGCCTCCAAATTCAGGTTTCGTGCAGCCTCGAGCTTAGCCAGTTGTTATATCCTAGATGACTGAACTCCATGCTTCCTTAGCATGATCAAATGAGACAAATAAGTATTAAGGAAACTGTGATAGCCATAGACCTCGACGATTAGTAAAATTTTTCTTTTAGTCAATTATTTTATAATTTTATATTTTCTATTCTATTATTCTTCATTTCAAAAGGTAAAGTCTTTCTAGCACATTTTTTGTGCTCAAAGAAAGAAAAACAAAATCAATTTTACATTATTTATTATGTAATTATGACCATTGAGATAATTATATTCTATTTCGGATTACAAATTTAAGACTTATTTGGTTTATTTTTTTTAATCTCAAATGGCTACTAATAGTAATTCAGTCGTTGTTGCTATTAACGATGCTGCCACTATTGTGGCTAGGGGCTCAGGTTCCCCAACCACACCAAGCTTGGGATCTATCCCAGCCATGCTTATGGTCCCTGTGAACCATAATGAAAAACTTGGGAAGTTCAATGCGTTGGACTTTAAAAGGTGGCAGCAGAATATGCTCTTCTACTTGACTATCCTAAACCTTACTTGGTTCTTGACTAAGGAGGCTCCTAAACTTCCTGAGGGACAATCAGATGCTCAGGCTGCTCAAGTTATTGATACCTAGAACCACTCTAATTTTCTATGCAGAAATTACATTTTGAACGGTCTACACGATTCGTTGTACAATATGTATTGTACAGTGAAAACAACGAAAACACTGGATTTCCTGGACCACAAATATAGGACAAAAGATGCTGACACAAAGAAATTTGTTGTCAGACGGTTCCCCAACTATAAGATGGTGGATTCCAAAACGGTGATCAGTAAAGTGCAAAAGATTCAGGTAATCTTGCATGAGATTCATGCAGAGGAAATGGTTCTAAGTGAAACCTTTTAGGTGGCAGCAATAATCAAGAAGTTGTCGATGGCATGGAAGGACTTCAAGAATTACCTGAAGCACAAGCGAAAAGGAAATGTCATTGGAGGATCTCGTCGTCAAACTTTGCATTGAAGAAGATAACATGGGGTTTGAGAAAAACATTCATGTTGTAGGTGCTGCAAAGGCCAATGTGGTTGAGTATGGGCAAAAAGTCTAAGAAGAACAAGGCCAAGATTGGGCCTAAAGTGGCTGGGCCCAAAGATGGAATTTGCAAGCCGAACTTCTAAGGAAAATGCTTCAACTATGCAAGAGGAGCCAGAGGTCTGTTGATTGTCGACTTTCGAAGAAGAAGAAGCCCGAGGCCAACGTGGTTGATACCATAGCCCAGGACATATCCAACATCAACCTTTCAACTGTGATTTCTAAAGTAAACCTAGTGCGGTCAAATCTGAAGGAATGGTGGATTGACACTAGAGCCACCCGACACGTATGCTACAACAAAGATCTCTTTATAACCTTTGAGCGAGTCATGACTAACCCTTCGAGTTGAATCACTCCACTAGGAAACAAGGGTCATTTTTGCTCACACCACCGTCATGTGATGAAAAGTGCCACATTAATATTCTATACATGTATGGTCTAAAATACATTTCGACCCACTCTCATAACCATACTCACATTCTCACTCAGTTTTTAGTCTATCTACATTCTTGCCTTTATTCATTTCCCTGACTTAGGCATCGGAGGGCCATTATGGGGACTACCTTGGACTAGGCTTCCGTACAGGTTGCCAACGAAAACTCCCCAACTATCCTCTGGTCACCTTCAGCCCAAAGTCCAACCCACATTAAAGGTGAAGCACTTCACTCCACATCTGACACGTGCCCCTAATTCATTTTATTATATTTATCATTTTATTGCTTATCATTTTCACCCCACATGGCAGACCCTATTTTGATCCTAGTTGAGGACATTTCTGCTTCCTTTTTTGATTTCTAAGGGTGCCCGTTTATGGCCTCGGCCGAGGCCCATTGCAAAGCCCATTGCCTTATCTACGAGGTGCATGTATGAGCTTTGGGATGAAGAGAAAAAGGAGAACCATCGACATCTTGGTGTAGAAGAGCCTTTTTTCAACAAGTGTTTGAAAATTTTGTTATTATTAGTGTTGAATAAATTATTTAAAATAAGATATTCATCATTGCCTTTTTAGATATAATTTAAATGTTATACTTATTATGTTATGATTATTAAATATTTACTGTTATATTAAATTTTTTCTTGTATTCTTGTTTCTATTCATCTACCCATATTATATATCAAAAGAGCTACATTTTTTATGTCTTTTCAAGTTTGTCATTATTAGTTAACACAAAAATTTAATTTTTTTTAATAATTATTAAATTGAGTAAAGTCAAGTTTATAATGGTAAATTTACTATGATGTAATTATTCACCATTTTTGTATTTAGGAATGTTAATTTGACCCGACCACGAGAACCAATCCATCCAGCCTCAGAAAAGGACAAGTCCGATCCGATTCTTTATCTTCTGAATTGACCTACATTGACCTAATCTGCCCCATCCATGATACTATATTACGTTATATCATATTTTAAATTAATTTTATTTCATTTATCAGTAATCTAAATAAATTGGATAACAATAATGCTATTTTATTAAAATTATGTCCATTTTAATTATTTTAAATTAACTTAATAGTATTATTACAAATATGTAAATTTATATCACATTTTGAATTATTTTTTAGTTAATATTTGTTATTTTTAATCAATTGGCTCTACATGTGTCGGACTCAATAATTTTACAATGTGTTAGACAAAATCCCACTGTAAAGCACGATCCTTACTCCAATTTTAATATTTATATATATATAGACATGCACACGCATGTATATGACTTAAGATCAAAAGTAAAGCTTGGTTTACTAGTGTTCTCTAAACATGACCAAATAGCATATCAGTGTTCGAGTCACGGAGGATGCAATTTTCCTTCATTTTTTATGCTAGCTCTATTTACATACGTACATACATACATACAATATCAGAGTTCAAGTCCTGATGGAGGCAATTTTTCTCCATTTTTTGGTTATTCTTTCAAAAAAATAAAAATAACAGTAAAAGCTAATACAATAATGATAAATATAAATAAGAGCAATAGTCTAAAGGATCATAATGGCAATAGCAAGAAATTTTAACTCACATATGTCTGTTAATGGCTCACTGCAAGATCAACCTCCTATTAAACAATAACTACATTCATGGATTAGCCATTCGTGGATTATGCTTACTCTATCTTATATACATACTGATTGCTGGTATGCTCTAAACTCATCTAAATATTATGTCAGAGTTCAAGCCATGTAGGAGGCAACTTTTCTCCATTTTTCTAGTTGCTCTTTCCAAAAAAAAAATAATAATAGTAAAAGTTAATACAATAATAATAAACATAAATAAGAGTAATAGCCTAAAGGATCATGTCTGTTAATGGCAATAACAAGAAGTTTTAACTCACGCATATGTGTTGTTGGTTCGTTGCAAGTTCAACCTCCTACTAAAGAATAACTACATGCATGGATTAGCCATTCGTGGATTATGTTGGCTCTATCTTACATACATACATACATCTAACCCAAGAACATAAGTGAAGCGTGGCTTTACAAGTGTGCTCTAACTTGTCCAAATAACATGTTAGAGTTTAAGTCATGTAGGGGCAATTTTTCTCGCTTTTTTTGTTGTTCGTTCAGAAAAGATAATATTAACAATAAAGTTAATACAATAACCATAAATATAAGTGAGAGAAATAGCCTTAAGGATCATATATGTTTTCTCCATTTTTTGTTGTTATTTCAAAAGAATAATGATAACAATAAAAGTTAATACAATAATCATAAACATAAGTAAGAGCAATAGCCTGAAGGATCATGTCTGTTAGTGGCAACAGCAAGAAATTTTAACTCACACATATATGTTGATGGCTCCCTGCAAGGTCAACCTCCTACTAAACAATAACTATATGCATGGATTAGTGTGGAAAAATCATATATATGTATATTTCTAACTCAAGAACAGAAGTGAAGCCTGGCTTACTGGTATGCTCTAAACTCTTTCATATAACATGTCAGAGTTCAAGTGGTGCAGCAGGCCATTTTTCTCCATTTTTTGGTTGTTCTTTCAAAAAATAATAATAACAGTAAAAGTTAATACAATAATCATAAACATAAATAAGAGAATAACTTGAAGGATCATGTCTGTTAATGGCAATAATAAGAAATTTTAATGGCTTGTTGCAAGGTCAACCTCCTACTAAACAATAACAACAATAACTACATGCATGGATTAGCCATTCATAAATTATACTGGCTCTATCTCACATACATACATACCTACATACATACATTTATATATATGTCTAACTCAAGAATAGAACTGAAGTTTGGCTTACTTGTGTGCTCTAAACTTGTCCAAATAGCATGTCAGAGTTCAAGTCATGTAGAAGGCAATTTTTCTCCATTTTATGGTTGTTCTTTCAGAAAAATAATAATAATAGTAAAAGTTAATACAATATTCAAAACATAAATAAGATAATAGCTTTAAAGATCATGTCTGTTAATAGCAATAGCAATAAATTTTAATATCTTGCTGCAAGGTCAACCTCCACCTAAACAATAACAACAATATCGACATGCATGGATTAGCCATTCACATATTATGCTAGCTCTTACATACATACATACAACTGAAGCCTGGCTTACTTTTGTGCTCTAAACTCGTCCAAATAGCATGTCAAAGTTCAAGTCGTGCAGAAGGCAATTTTTCTCCATTTTTTGGTTGTTCTTTCAGAAAAATAATAATAACAGTAAAACTTAATAAAATAATCATAAATATAAATAAGAGCAATTGTTTGAAGGATCATGCCTGCTAATGGCAATACCAAGAAATTTTAACTCATGCATGTCAGTTAATGGCTCGCTGCAATGCCAATCTCCATTACTGCAAAGAATCAATTGCAAACATAGCTCCCTCAAGTAGCTCCTTCATCCATTACTACAACAAACAAGCACAGACAGCAGCTCCCTCGCCTTCATGATATGTGGAACCTCATTCTTTTGTTGGGGCTCGTGCTTGATGCAGTGGAGAGCCGAAGGCTAATGACAATCGATTTGGGCCATTAAACCAATCTTACCACATCATATTCAAGCTCAATCTTCTAGCAAGGACCGGCAATTTCAGATAACCTTGGACTCCACTAGCCACTTCATGCACAAGAATCAATCCAATTGAGTGCTCCTAAATCGATGGTTCAAAGTCTAGGACCGAGACACAGCGGTATTTGATTTGCGTGTAACTGTGTTAAGGTTGTTGAAATTTGATTAGTAAGTGAAATGTCCTCAACCATTTTATTTTTTTAATCTTTTGTATCCTAAACGTGTAAATGACACTTTGATCCTCAAATTTTGCACTTTTACCATTTTAGTCCTAAAAATTTATTTTTTGTAATTCATTTCCTCAACCTTTTGAGTTTTTTTGACTTTGGTCCTATCGTTGCTTTTTTCATCCAAAAAAGAAATATTTCATCCGAAAATTATTTTTTAACAAAAATTATTTATCAAAAAATAAAGAAACAAGGAAAAAAAGCAAATAAAAGTGAAAAGTATTTATAGAGTTTTACAGGTGAGCACGTCCTCCTCAAAATTAAGACACATTCCTTAATAAAATTGATTGATGACTGCTATCATTATAAAACCATGATACATTCAGAGAAAAATGAGTTCTAATTTTAGAAGGAACACCTTGATGGCCAAGCATATATTTTATTACATAGTATGTCCGTACACAGCGCATGTCATACATAGATATTTCATTGAATTTGGGGTAGCATTTTATTATTGATATTGAGTGACACTAACTAAAAATCGAATTAAATACAATACTTGATAAAAAAAAATTATTCTCAATTTTGCATCAAATGTTCAAAAGAAATTAACTACATTACACCCTCCTTACTCGCTCTACTTGATGATATTCCTATATGCATATATTGATGAATTCATACTTGTAATTATCTTTTCTACTTCTTTCTCATTGGGGATCTTTGCTATATCCCCATTCTCTCCATACATCATTTATTAATTTGATTTCTTCCATGGAAGTTTCTTCAACGGAGGTTTCACTGGACACAGAGCAATTGGGAAGGAAGGGTCGGTCAACTCTTGGAGTTCATGCGACGCGGGAAATATAAGGGTGTTTCATTACAAGAATTCATCTAATTTTTGAGCGATACTCCGGTAAAAGAGTTGTCGAATTTTGATCGAAAATTGAGAAAATTCGATTGCTTTTTGTGAAAAGTACGTCTCTCGGTAAAGGTCATGTCTCTCAGATTTTCCATGAAAAGAAAATGAGAATTTGATAGCAATCTCTTGATCTGTCTGTCGAATTTGCATTTATTATTGGACTCATCCTGAATGCCTCTCAAAAAAATTCAAGAGACTTGCCAGAGAAAGCCCATACACAAAATTTAATCACATTTCCGATGTCTATCCTCACAATAAGCCATCAGTCTTTTCGACTACATTTCCATGAATATCTCTTGCATTTCACCTGCAAGAATTTTCGATAGCCATCTCTCGGACCTGTCTCGTATTATATCTTAACCAACCGTATTCTCTTGAATTTCCATCGCTTCATTGCTCAGCCTCCCTATCTCTTGAAATTTTTCCCTCTGAAAACTAAAAGAATTATCGTAGTCTTTACCAATGCGGGTGTTTTCATGGAATTGCAGGAGTGCTGGCAGTCAGCCCTAACTTTCGGAGAGTGCTTGGACAGTATATTGCCACATATGATCCTGATATTATTTGCTTCCTAGAGCCTCGTGTTAGCGGCTCGAGAGCTGCTAAGGTGATGAAGGGCTTCTGCAATCACTCAAAAAATGCTATCAAAGCAAATGGTTTCCAGGGTGGCATTTGGGAATCGTGGAATAGAATTACGATGGATGTTGTATTTCATGTTCGACGTAGCCAGTTTTCATACTTGAAGGCACAATGGAGCCCATAATCTGCATCATGGGTGACCATGGTTTATGGTCATCCTAATATCGGTGTTCCCAAGGAGGAATTAGGTCGCATTGATGAGAATTTACATGAGTTGTGGATGGTGACTGGGGACTTTAATGATATGCTTATACTGAGGAGAAGAAAGGTGGAGCACAAGTTGACTTTATGGCCTGCCTTAGGTTTCGAGAATTCCTCGCTTCATGCAGACTTATTGATCTAGGAAGCGTTGGACCTAACTTCACTTGGCGAGGTCCAATTTATCGGGTTATCATAGTGTTTTTGAACGACTTCATCGGGCAGTTTGTAATGCTTCTTGGAGAACTTGTCATGCTGATGCTAATGTACGAGTACTCGAACGCATCAAATCGGATCACCATCTAATTTAACATGAGACTTCTTATTTTGAGACTACAAATAAAGCCAATCGGCCTTTTCATTTTTCAAGTTGCATGGCAGGCTCACCATTTGGTGAGCTGTTGAAGAAAATTTGGAAGGAAGACGTAGTTCTTCCATCTCAGCTAGCTAACTTGAAAGCTGAGTTGATAACATGGAATAAAGAGGTTTTTGGTTTCAGACACTCTTGAAAGAACTATAAAGGCTTGTAGATAATGGGTATAACAGGTGTTATAAATCAATACAATTAAGTTATTTGTAGTTTTTTCTTGTTTTTAGGGTTTCATTTTAAAAAATATTAAAACAGCTCAGCTGAGTTGATAACATGGAATAAAGAGGTTTTTGGTTTCATACACTCTTGAAAGAACTATAAAGGCTTGTACATAGCGGGTACACCAGGTGTTATAAACCAGTAAAATTAAGTTATTTGTAGTTCTTTTTTGTTTTTAGGTTTTCATTTTAAGAAATATTAAAACAGCTGAATCTTATTGATTTGTAAAATAATTTTAGAATTGTCATGTAGTATACCACCCATTATACACAATACTTTCTCAAGAAGAGCAGAGTTATGGCCCTACTTTGTGGTATTCAGAGGGCTGCCGATTTTATGCGATGCCCATTCTTGAGAAAGCTGGAGGTACCACTGTCCAAATCATTAGAGGAAATCCTTTGGCGAGAGGAACTCCTCTGCATTAAAAAATGGAGTGATTAGTTTCAATTAGGTGATCGTAATACCCGATTTTTCCATACTAGAGCTCGGATCACAAGGAACCATATTTGCATTGATGCAGAGAAACTCAAGAATGGACGTTGGAGTTATGATATTGATCAGATTAAGGAGTATGCTTTATGCCATTTTCGCTCATTCTATAAGGAATAAAGGATGGACACACGACTAGAGCTTATGATTGTCTCAGTTGGCATTTCATGACGAAACAATCATAGGTATCAGACTCCCAATTTGCTCGTGTTATCATGGATTGTGTTATATCGCCTAATATGGCTATTCTTCATAACAGAGAATTAACATATTCATTTACGATTGAACGAGGCATCCATCAAGGCTGTCCTTTGCCACCGTTCCTCTTTTTCTTATGCATCAAACGATTGAGCCACCTTATACACGGAGAAGTGGCCGAGGGTAAATGGAGAGCATTTCAGGTTAGCAGGTTAGGACTGACTGTGTCCCATCTAATGTTCGCTGGTGACTTGTTATTATTTGCTGAGGCTTCTCCTAGGCAGGCGATGTTAGTCGAGGAGACACTATTGAAATTTAGTGAATCATCGAGATATCAGCGATATTCTTCTCCCCAAAGGTACCTACGGAAATAATATCCAAGTATTCAAGAAACTTACCACTTTAATATCTTGGATGATCTGGGGAGTTATTTGGGCGCGGCTATACTCCATGGAAAATTACCCAAACGAGCATATTACAAGATTGTTGATAGGGTAAGACAACCTAGAATGGATGGTCAGCTAGCACTTTGTCAATGGCTGGACATCTAAGGTTGATCAACTCTGTAGTAATGACAATACCATCTATCATGATGCAATCTGTTCGGTTTACCAAAAGGCATTTGTGACGACGTCGAACAACTTCGCTAGAAGTTTTCACGGGGTGAATCGGAGTCTCAAAAGGAAAATACATCTTGTAGGATGGGATACCATCACTCAATCGAAACTATGTGGCAGGTTGGGCGTCAAAAAATTAAGGGACTTTAATGATGCATTATTAGCCAAAATATTGATGGAGGTTGATATTAAAACGAGGCCAATTATGGACTGAAGTGCTCCGAGCAAAGTATGTAGAGATAATACCAAATCATTTGCTCTTTGAATATAAAAGTCATGACTCGGGAATTTGGAAAGGCTTGTGTGAAGCTTGGAGACAAATTGAGAATGGCATTGGATGGTTTGTAATGTCCGGGAAGAATGTATGATTTTGGAATGATGACTGGTTGCGATTCCAAGGAAGATTTGTTAACCAAGCTTTGAGACCGATCGAACAAAACCATCTAGAGTTGACGGTATCAAATATGGTCTGTCAGTTAGGGCAATGGAACTGGGATACATACATATATTGGTTGATCTACTCAAGGAAAGTCGCTTACTCGACTAGCTATAACTGCCACTCCCCGAGGGGAATTGGGGCTTGATTTTCTTGTGTGGTGGAAGTCTCCGGATGGACAATTATCGATATCGATGAAGGCGGCACACGAGAATATTACGGAAGGGATGAGGATGGCCAACGACAAGTTGTGGCAAATTATTTGGCATCCAAATGGTCGGCAACAAATAAGCATTTTCCTTTGGCTTGCTGGACATGGAAGACTTATACAAATAGCTTACAAGCTAGTAGAGGAGTCGATAGTTCTGCTACTTGTCCACATGGTTGCATCGAGTATGAAACGGTATTTCACGTAATTCGAGATTGTAGGGTGGCACTAAATATAAGGATAAGGCTGATTCCATCTCAATTTCAATCTTGGTTCTTTTGTCTTACACTGCAAGATTGGTTTCGGCCCAATTTGCAAGGGAACCTTTGGATCTTGTGGGGCATCAGCTGGAGTATTATTTTTGGGATTTCATGCCGAATTATATGGGGTTGGAGAAATAAATCTCTCTTCGTTGATGGATTCTCAAAATCAGTCGATAACATACGATTTATTTACTGATATGCTCTTGAGATTGTTGAAAGTATGGACTTGATGAAGTTAAAGCCCCGTACTCCAGTTAAATAATGGCAGGAAATTGGATGGCGCGAGCTGCCATATGGGTGGAGTAAATCAAATATTTATGGTGCTGCCAAGGGTAATCCCAGGCACTATTCGTGACCAAGATGGAATTGGATTTATGGTCTCATGCACAATATTGGACTAGGAACGTCTATGAAAGCAGGATTATGGGACGTGTTTTCATTGCTGAAGATGGGCATGGGAGGAGGGTGTTCAACAATTGATGCTAGAGGTGGATTCACATGTAGTGGCAAAATTAATCTGTCAATTGGATTATGATGCAATGGCTCGATGGTAATTCCCTTCATTCAAGAGATTCAACTCTGTTGTCAAGGGATTGGGTAGTGAATGTGCAGAACATATTATGTGAAGAAAATATTTGCGCAGATTGGCTTGCTAATCGGGTTCTGAACTTAGAGGAAGGATTCTGTATGCTAGTTCTCATGCCTAATGCACTTCGTCATTTGGTTCTTGTGGACATTGTTAAGGTTATCGTATCTTCTTTTTGTATTTCATAGTTTCAATTTTAATGTATTTGGGTTTTGGCCCTGCTTTTCACAGAAAAAATTTCATGTTTGATGGTTTATTCCTTAATTGTTTCATTTCCTTGCATATTTTGATTGCTCATTACAAGTGCAGAAGATAAGAGAATAGAAGCTACTGGAAATGAAATTTGTCCCCAAGGAAAATCTCTTGATTAGAAGACAAGCATACATGTCCGAGCCATCACCCCTGAAGTCCCTCGTGATCGCTAGCTGTCAACTCGCCGTAAATGACAACATTGGATGGCCTAGAAGAACTAGATGTTGTTGCAAAAGAGGAGGAAATGACCCGCTCGGCAAGTTGCTCATTGAGCTCGAGGCTCTGCTCCATGTCCCCAGCTATCTGCTGAAGCCTCTCTAACTCCGTACGTCGTCTCTTCTCTAACCTTAACCTTTCTAACACCTCCATGAACTCCCTCTGGAGCTCCTGAACCCGAGTCTCGTTATCAAGTAGGACACTCGTGTTCCTAGAGCTACAATTCCTAATCGCGGCCAAGCAGCCGGAGAAAGTTTCTCCACAGATAAGGCAGACGGAGTAAGATGTAATATTCGGGATCACGAATGTATACATGTTCCCGATGAAGCAAATTACAGTGCAAATGTCGCATGCCTTCCTTGTTTGTGTAGATTGCCTAGATGGATGTTTTGGATTTGTTGATCTCCTGGAAGGATTTCTAGGGAACATGGTTGTAATAATCCTTAGAGGTGAAGAGGGATACTATTGGAGAGTTCTTTTTAGTGATGAATTTGGGGAAAATTAGGATCTTTATAGAGGGTTTTGAGGGTTTGTTATTCATGCACCTTTCACTTTAAAAACTACTTTCTTTTTCATTTACTTCCATATATGACCAATTCATTTATGGACTTGCAAGAAAAAGCTTAATGCTACTCTTATGAGTATGTTGACAAAAATCATAAGTACAAAAGGATTTCTCTTCTAAATAAGGAATAAAATAATAATAAATTTTTCCGACTTTAGGGATTCATATCCCAATAATAAATAAACAAACAAAATTGCAATGGTGAGAGGTATTATTTGTAAGTCTAAATATAAAATGGATAATTTCAATGGCTACAATTGAAGAAATAATATTATAAAAAATTAATTTTTCACGAATTCTTTCTATAGGCACAAATTGTGCAAGAAAGACCTTACTGGGAAATGGAGGAGAAGAAAATGAATTATAAATTCAAGAACACAGGAATACAAAGTAACAAATTTATAAACTAAAAATTTGTTACTGATTTGAGTCGAGACCTGTGGCTGTCACAGTGTCCTTAAGATTGATTCGTCCCCTCTGGTCGTGCTGAGGAAGCGTGAACTTCAATCTCCCAGGATACAACGACGCTGAGCTTGAGGTAGCACGAGACCCGCAGCTGGAGGCGAACTAGAACCGGAGCCAGAAACCACCAAAAATCAAAGCAGATGCAGAGAGGGAGAAGAGAGAGAGCTCTAAAGCTTGTGGTGTGTTCAGAACCTATGGAGGAGGCCTCTATTTGTAGGCTGGTGGAGGGCTGGTGGCTTAAATGGCAGAGGACCAGACAATTGAATGCCCGAACCGGCCGTAAATATATTGAACAGGATATTAAAAGGGCTAAACTGGATGTTAAGAACTCTTAGTTGCACCAAACCAGTCATTAATCTGATTGAACCAGTCATTCAGTGCCCCTATTAAGGTCAAGGTCCCTATTAAGGTCGGTCCCTTAATGTTGTCCCTTAATACGCCCTTTAAGACCCTAAACCGCCCGGAATCTGAAGAGTCAGTAATTCGAGGCAAATTTATTGAAGGAGAAAATTTTTTTTCCAGAAATGGCAAAACTAGGCCGGCACCTCCCGCCATAGGCGGAAGCCGCTAGAAAGCCATTTATTATAGCTGAAGTAATTATTTATCATAAGACTACTCTTATCTTATAAACCCTTTGAAATTCTCATCCCTAATCGATGTGGGATTGAGTTTATGCATTTCCCTATATGGGCTCTTTAGGCCCAATGGGCCCTTATAGGCCTGAGCCTCTTCATGAGTTTTTATGAACCCAACCCATAACCATTATAAACAATAAGTCCATGGACTTAAACCCATTTCAATTCCTTCAATTTCTCATTCAATTGGACTCAGGCTCAAATAAAATTTTCAAATCATGAGAACAATTTCTCATTCAATTCAATGCCATTTTTCCAACAATCCCCCACATGAATGAAAATTGTTTTATTTTGACTCTGTGGTGATTTCCAACAAGTGAATCTTGCATAGGATAGATAGGGTAACCATTTGAACCTTCCCTTATAAAGGTACACTTACTTTACTAGTTGTCCAGTAGACACGATGTCCTTGAACTGTCCCGCTTTCTTGTGTAAAGGATCATATACCTCACACAGGAGTTCACAACACTTCTGTTCCGTTCTCACGGTTGTGTTCGTTTGGCCATGAACACCATCCTGGTTCTGTGAGAGTTTCTAAATAATTAAGCCCTTTATTCTCCTTTGAAGCGACCCCACTTCTCTCTCACATAGATGATTTATAATCTCAAGAGTATTCTACCTACTCTTTTATAAATCATTAAAGTATCTAGAATGCTAACCTCATTCGTATAATGTCACTGTTTGTTGTCAAGGAACAGGTTGAGGAATAATCCCCCACAGTGACTTCATCAAGTCTTATGAGTAGGTTGTTCCTTTGAACCTAGATCTTGGGATCTCCGGTCAACAAGATAGAGTTTTCTTTCATAAAACCTTTTCTTTCATGGGCTTCAGTCCCATTCCTTTCAAAATTTTCTAAACTAGTTCTCTGTTTAACCCTTTGGTTAGCGGATCCGCTAAATTATCCTTTGACTTTACATAGTCAATTGTGATAATTCCAGTTGAGAGTAATTGTTTAATAGCATTGTGTCTACGACTTATATGTCTAGACTTACCATTATATATTTGACTTTGTGCCCTTCCAATAGCAGATTGACTGTCACAATGTATACATATTGGTGGCATCGGTTTTTCCCATTTTGGGATATCCTCAAGAAAATGGTGTAACCATTTAGCCTCTTCTCCACATTTGTATAAGGCTATAAACTCAGATTCTATTGTGGATCGAGCTATAACTGTTTATTTTGAGGATTTCCATGACACGGCTGCTCCCGCTAATGTGAATACATATCCACTTGTAAATTTCGAGTCTTTTATATCAGATATCCAGTTTGCATCACTGTACCCTTCAAGTATGGCTGGATATCTGGTATAGTGCAGCCCATAATCCCAAGTATATCTTAGGTACCGTAATACCCTCACAATTGTCTTCCAATGGTCGGCGCTCGGGTTACTCATATGTCTACTTAGCCTACTAACTGTGTAAGCTATATCTGGTCTAGTACAACTCATTAGATACATCAACCTACCAATAACTCTTGAGTATTCCACCTGTGAAATACTCTCTCTTCTATTCTTCGATAGATGGAGACTTGTATCTAATAGTGTTCTAGCGACACCAAAATCATTCTTGTTAAATTTCTCAAGAATTTTGTCTACATAGTGTGACTGACTTAAGATAAGTCCTTCTGATATTCTCGTGATTTTAATTCCTAAAATCACATCAACAAGGCCCATATCTTTCATATCAAATCTTGCATTCAACATGATCTTGGTAGATTTAATAATTTTCTCATCACTACCAACAATGAGTATGTCATCTACATATAAACATAAAATGACTTAACTATTTTTCGTCTTTTTTATGTAAATACATTTATCACACTCATTAATTTTGTAGTCATTGGTAATCATTGCATTATCAAATTTTTCATGCCACTATTTTGGCGTTTGCTTCCAGCCGTACAATCATTTAACCAATTTGCATACTTTATTTTCCTTTCCTAGAGACACAAATCCCTCGGGTTGTTCCATATAGATTTCTTCATCTAAATCTCCATTTAGGAATGCCGTTTTCACATCCATTTAATGTACATCTAAATTATGCAATGCCGCAATTGCAAGTATCATCCTAATGGAATTTATTCTCACCACAGGAGAATAAGTGTCAAAATAATCAAGGCCTTCCTTTTGCTTGTATCCCTTGATAATAAGTCTAGCCTTATATTTATCTATGGAGCCGTCTGCTCTCATTTTCCTTTTAAAGATCCACTTAGATCCTAAAGGTTTACAACCGGGAGGAAGATCGACTAACTCCCACGTATGATTCTGTAAAATATAATCAATTTCACTATTAATTGCCTCTTTCCAAAGAGGTCCCTCTGAAGAAGTCACGACTTCTTTATATGTCTGTGGTTCCTTTTCCAACAGATATGTTATAAAATCATCTCCAAATGATTTTTCCACTCTTGCTCTTTTACTACGTCTTGGCTCAAATTCATGATTAGAACTATGATCTAATTCGTGAATTTTATCATTCATAGTTTCGGCGGTTCGTTTCAATGAACTAGATCCTTCGTTGGATCTATACGGAAATACATCTTCAAAAAATGATGCATTTCTCGATTCCATTATCATAGTCTTGTGTATATCATGAATTTTTGATTAATACACAAGGAATTGGTATGCATTACTGTTGTGTGCATAGCCTATAAAAACACAGTCCATTGTTTTACGACCTATTTTTACCTTTTTCGGTGTCGGTATTGCTACTTTTGCAAGACACCCCCACACTCGTAAGTGTTTGTAGGATGGTCCCCTACCATGCTATAGTTCATATGGCGTCTTTTCCTCTTTTTTTTGAGGTACCTTATTTAAAAGGTAATTGCTTGTCAAAATAGCTTCCCCCGCACGCTCAGGGTAGCCCTGAACTCAAAAGTATCGCATTCATCATTTCTTTCAACGTGCGATTTTTACGTTCAGAACACCGTTTGACTGAGGTGAGTAGGGCGCAGTTACTTCATGGACGATTCCATGTTGTGCACAAAAGTCACCAAATGGTGCTTCATATTCACCGCCTCTATCACTTCTTAGTCTTTTTATTCTCTTATTGAGTTGATTCTCAATTTCATTTTTATGGAGAATAAATTTTTGTAAGGCTTCATCTTTACTCTTAAACAAATACACATAGCAATACTTTGTGCTATCATCGATGAAAGTAATAAAATACTTATTACCGCCTCTTGTTTGTACAGACTTTAAGTCATAAACATCGCTATGAATTAGGTCAAGTGGTTCGATATTTCTTTCAACGGTTTGAAAGGATGACTTCAATAATTTCACTTCTACACAAATTTTGCATTTGTGTTTAGAATCGATCTGGAATGGCGGTATGTGTTCCATGTTAATTAGTTTCCGAATTGAATCATAATTAACATGTCCTAGTCTACCATGCCATAAATTGGAAGACTCAATCAAATAAGAGGAAGAGGTTTTATCTTTATTGATCATTGTCAATACATTGAGCGTAAAAAGCCCATTACACTCATACCCCTTTCCAACATACATACCGGATTTCGTTATTATAACTTTGTCTGACTCAAATACTATACGAAACTCATGTTTACTCAACAAGGAACCGGAAACCAGATTCTTCTGTATCTCTGGCACGTACAGCACGTTGTTGAGAGTCAGCACCTTCCCGGAGGTCATTTTCAGCACCGCTTTGCCTTTACCTTCAACTTCAGACGAGGCAAAGTTCCCCATGTATAGTTTCTCTCCACTAACCGGCTCAAAACTTGTGAAGAGATCTCTATTGGAGCATATGTGCCAGGTGGCTCCAGTGTCAATCCACCATTCCTTCGAATTTGACCCCACCAGGTTCACTTCAGAGATTACCGCAAAAAGGTTGATGTCAGAGACGTCTTGGGCTATGGCATCAACCACATTGACCTCGGGCTTCTTCTTTGGAAGCCAGTAATCAGTAGACCTGTGGCCTTTCTTGCCACAGTTGAAGCATTTTCCTTAGAATTTCGGCTTGGAAACTCCACCTTTGGGCCCAACCACTTTGGGCCTAGTCTTGGCCTTGCTCTTTTTGGGCTTTTGCCCATGCTCGACCACGTTGGCCTTCGCAGCACCTGCAACAGGAATGTTCTTCTCGGACCCCCTATTGTCTTCTTCAATTCGAAGTCTAACTATGAGGTCTTCAAGTGACATTTCCTTTCGCTTGTGCTTCAGATAGTTCTTAAAGTTCTTCAACGCTGGTGGTAGCTTCTCAATTATTGCAGCCACCTGAAAGGTTTCACTCAAAACCATCCCTTCAGCATGAATTTCAAGGAAGATTACCTGAATCTCGTGCACTTGACTGATCACTATTTTGGAATCAACCATTTTATAGTCGAGGAATCATCCGACGACAAACTTCTTTGTGCCGGCATCCTTTGTTCTATATTTGCGGTCCAGGGAATCCCACAGTGTTTTCGCCGTCTTCAGTGTACAATACACGTTGTACAGCGAATCGTGCAGCCCGTTCAGAACGTAATTTCTGCACAGGAAATCAGAGTGGTGCCATGAGCTGCCTGGATATCTGATTGTCCCTCAGGAAGCTTGGGAGCCCCCTCAGTCAAGAACCGAGCAAGGTTTAGGGTCGTCAAGTAGAAGAGCATCTTCTGCTGCCACCTTTTGAAGTTCAACCCATTGAACTTCTCAGGGTTTTCACTGTGGTTGATAGGAACCACAGTAGGCACCGAGCCAGCAGGCACAGAGCCTGTAGGCATGGAGCCTATGCCTCCAAGAGGCATGGCTGGGATAGATCCCGAGCCCGATGTGACTGGGGCACCAGAGCCCCTAGCCACAGTGGCAGCATCAGCAGCAAGAACAACAGCCGGGTTATTTTTAGTAGCCATCGGAGATCAGAGAACAAACTCAAATCAATCTTAAGTTTGTAAGTCGAAATATAAAATGCATAATCTCAATGGCTACAATTGAAGAAATAATATTATAAAAAATTAATTTTTCACGAATTCTTTCTATAGGCACAAATTGTGCAAGAAAGACCTTACCGGGAAATGGAGTAGAAGAAAATGAATTATAAATTCAAGAACACAGGAATACAAACTAACAAATTTATAAACTAAAAATTTGTTACTGATTTGAGTCGAGGCCTGTGGCTGTCACAGTGTCCTTAAGATTGATTCGTCCCCTCTGGTCGTGCTGAGGAAGCGTGGACTTCAATCTCCCAGGATATAACGACGCTGAACTTGAGGTTGCAAGAGACCCGCAGCTGGAGGCGAGCTGGAACCGGAGCCGAAAACCACCAAAAATCGATGCAGATGCAGAGAGGGAGAAGAGAGAGAGCTCTAGAGCTTGTGGTGTGTTTAGAACCTATGGAGGAGGCCTCTATTTCTATGCTGGTGGAGGGCTGGTGGCTTAAATGGCCGAGAACCGGACAATTGAATGCCCTAACCGGCCGTAAATGCATTGAACCGGATATTAAAAATGCTAAATCGGACGTTAAGAGCCCTTAATTGTACCGAATCGGCCATTAATCCAATTGAATTGGTCATTCAGTGCCCCTATTAAGGTCGGCCCCTTAATGCCGCCCCTTAAGACCATAAACCGCCCGGAAACTGAAGAGTCAGGAATCCGAGGCAAATTTATTGAAGGAGAAAATTTTTTTTCCAAAAATGGCAAAACTAGGTCGGCACCTCCAGCCATAGGCGGGAGCCGCGAGAAAGCCGTTTATTATAACTGAAGCAGTTACTTATCATAAGACTACTCTTAACTTATAAATCCTTTGAAATTCTCATCCCTAATCGATGTGGGATTGAGTTTCTGCATTTCCCTATATGGGCTTTTTGGGCCCTATGGGCGCTTATAGGCCTGGGTCTCTTCATGGGTTTTTATGAACCCAAACCATAACCATTATAAACAATAAGTCTATGGACTTAAACCCATTTCAATTCCTTCAATTTCTCATTCAATTGGACTCAGGCCCAAATATAATTTTCAATCCATCAGAACAATTTCTCATTCAATTCAATGCCATTTTTCCAACATTATCATCTTTTGGGCACATTGTACATGATTCTATCCTTCCTAAACCTTATAAAAACTTCAAGACCCACACTCCTTTCTGGCGTGGAATCATGTATCATTGGTCATCATTAGCCTTATATGTGGGAATGATGGTCTACGGTTCTTTTTAATGTAGTATGATGAGTCCAAAGACCGTGACATGTTAAGACCCATAAGAGATATTGTCCATTTTTGATGCAACCCACACGGTTCAATCCTTGTAAAAGTGTCTCTTGAGAGAGATGTTTGAATCCATCATATGACACTATTATTTGAAAATGACTATCCATTTCCTCCGACAAAAAAATGGAAAATATCAAATTTGGTTACATTTTGATTGTTGAATTTTGTGTTGTGATGAGCAGATCTAGACCTGGACACGATTCCTGAACTGAACAGTTTCAGTTTCGTGGCCTCTTGGAACCGGCCTTGAACCTCCCTGAACCTTCCCTTGGATGGCTAAGGGGCGGTTTGGAACCACGATTCGGTCTTGTTTCGAACCGACTGGTTCCATTTCTACTAAAATTAAATAAAATTTGATTTATATAACAAGTTTATTGTACAAATCACAGTTAAATTCTTGACACATGTAAAATTTTTATAATTATTGATGGTCATTTCTACAAGTGTCAAGATTGATTTACACAATAAACTTATTTGTATTTTATATTATACAATAAATATTTACTCTAACTTAAAAAAAGAAAATAGAAAAGTCAAAGGCGTGTATGGTCGTATTTCATTTTCTTTCTTCTTAAAAGCAAATGGCATACTACGATCAAATCATGATGGCGCTAAAGAATGAGACTTAGGGGGCTTGAAATTCAATTTTAAAAATAAAAACTTTTCCGCCGGTTCCGATTTTTGGGGATATGGGAACCGGCCTAAACCTTAAGCCTCATAGTTCAAGGCCGGTTCCGACCCAAACCGGCCTGTGGCCAACCCTAAGCAGATCTTTCAAGAAGTAGGCAATATGGCCATGAGGAGACTGTTGGATTTTTGAGCTTATGTTATTGAGAGGATTACCGGAAACGGATTTGTGTCTACATCAGATGTTGTATGATCAGGTGCTCATATATTATATAATATTATGGTCCTATTATATGATCCATGTGAGATTTAACACCCTCTCTCATGCACAACATATTAAGGGGCTTAACCCAATTTTGATACCGTGTTTAATTTTGTGTTGTGATGAGCAGACCTATGGCGAAGTAAGGATCTAGGCCGGGAGGAGATTGCTAGATTTGTGGGCTTATATCAGTGAAAGGACCACCAGAGATGGATTCAGATTTACATAAGAAGTTGTCGTGTGGTCAAGCGCTCATATATTATATTATTAATAATGGGCCTTACAAGAGACCTGACTCGTTTTCACTTAAAAGACTAATCTATCAGGTAGTGCTACCTATTTATCTTATAAACTCATTTCATTCCTCTTATATGACCGATGTGGATTTAACATTGATAACTCTCACTCTTTGAATTTTATCTTGTTTATTGACTGACTAGTTGACTGATTTGAGTGTCAAATCGTTAAATTTGAAATCACATATGGATTGACTTCTTTACATGTATTTTAGCCCTAAATTGAAGCTCCTCAATTCAGCTTCAATTATTAAGTGGTATAGTACCAATCAAATAGTAGGAACATCCTTGTGTAAAAGTTATGATTGTTAAATTCCATTTAGCAAAAAAAAAAAAAGGATTGTTAAATCCCAAATTGGTGAGATAAGATAATAATCCTAATTTATAAGAGAATTTAGTACTATCACATAACAATTTAGTCTTTTGGGTGAAAACGAATCAGTATCTTACAAGATCAACTAATAATAATATAATGAGCATCTAGCCAAGATAGTATCTGACATAAACCTGGATCTGTCTTTGATATTCCCTTCACTAACATAAGCCCCGATCCGTTTCTGCCAATATCCTCTAGGCTCAAGAGCCTATTTCGCCAATGGTCCACGCACAATAATACAATTTAAAGTCGCATCAAACTTTAGTCTTGTAGCACTCTACTCATGAGAACAGCTATTAGATTCCGCATCGGTAATATAAGATAATAATAATTGGTTTATAAGATAATGGTGTACCACTTCCTAATAGCTTAAGTTTTTTTCAATCAGACTATATTCACAGTCATGGATGGATTTAAGGGGTGCATGGAGATCGATCACCCTCTAAACTCGAAAACACTCGTATGCTCCTACACAAAATTTATTAATTTTATCTATGTCTAATATTTTTATATGGCTACTAAAAGATGGCAAGAAAATTTAAAAAGAAAAATTTTCCTTTCTGAGTATTCTAGACATAAAATTAAATATTAAATTGTAGAGTATTTTTTTTTCCATTTTCAACCAAAATGATAGAGTATGCATTCGAGAATATTACCTATGAATATTGAGTATGTATGAAATTAAATAAACATATATTTCTGGAAAAATATGCAGCAGGTTATAGAAAGAAAGTAAGATTTACATCTTTTTTCGGTTCCCAGTATTAATTAAACCACCATACCACAAAAAATTATTAAACGATCCTATTTCATCATATAATATAAGAAAATATTAATTAAACTATGAAAAATAAATCTATACTATAATATTAAAGGAGAGTTTTTAGAACTCCTATAAGAGAGAGTAGGATGAATATCCTACTCTCGAACCTTTCATGGATACTCTTTTTCTAACTTTTCTTAAATTTTTTGTTTCTAATATTTTCCACAAATTTAAATAATTTTTCATTTATATTATTCTCATCATTTATCTATTTCTTCCATCTCTTTCTAAATGAATATTTTATGTTCGAAAAAAATTTATATCAGGGAGATGTAGTGAGGACATAAAACTGGAAAATATTGTATATTTATAATGTATTTTTATGCTAAATTTTCTTAATGTTTATTTTTATATGAGATGATGAACTTTGAAAAAAGTACAATTACATAAACATGCCAATATTATAAAATACAAAAAACATCAATTTAACGATTTTGCATATTATCATTCATAATTTTTCTTTGATTGGACATATTACTATAATTATGATAAATACATAATTATTTATAAATAAAATATTAAATTCCTATCCCTTTCTTCTTTTTTTTATTTGACCGGTCATAGCGGATCATATGAACATCCATTTCTATCAATATTTAGCTATATTATTCTTTTCTCATGCAAAATCCAACTATTATACTTATATACAAACAAGCCTTACTTAAATATAATTTTTCATGAAAGAATAATTCAAAACTGATTCAGCTCTGAATTATTTTACTATATTAAATATTGATTATCCTTTGCAGCGAAGCGCAAGACGCTACACCAGTATATTATATTTTTGGGTTATAATAAAGAAAGAAGGATTTATATTTTTTTTGGTTCTCAATATTCTTGAAAATTAAATCACCATACCATAAGAAATTCTTAGATGATTTTACTTCATTTTATGATATGATAAAATACCAATCAATTTGTAATAAACGAGTAAATTAGTGTTAATCACCGGAGTAATTCTTTTAATTATTACAAATTAAAATAATTTAATTAATTTTTCATCACTATATCGCTGCAAGGTAGGTCATTTGAGATTTTTTTTCATACCGCACCATAAAATTATCGATAAAGTTGTAAGTAGAGCGATGGATGCTGCACGGGACGGCTGATTCACTCTTTCTTATGGGTAGAGGGTTTCTCTATTTACTTTCTACTGTTGGATGTCTGTAAGATGGATTGGGTAACACAAAAGTAGTCAATGTTTCTTAAGCCTATACATACGCTCTAAATTCACGACCCGTGCTCCGTACGAATTTATTAATTATATAATTAATTAACATGAGGTTTGATCGTTAAGATGAAAGATGAAGGGTTGGAGGGAAATAAAATCATCCAGAGAAAAAGCAGAAATGAGTTCATGAAGTGGGGAGAAAAGTACATTCGACTAAACACTATTAATGACAATAAAAGACTTAAAAATATAATAATGTAAATTAGAGCGGATGATAATTTTAAAATAAGAATGTCACACCAAACTATGCTTGATTTGTTTAAAGTAATAATATAATAGATATATTATGATATTTAAAATTTTTTTGAATGAAAAAGAGGACAACAGTAGTAATAGTGTGACCATATTGTCACATAGAGCTTGAAATTTGATTTATAAAAGAATGGGTTCTAGTAGCCGACAATTTAAACTTTTGAATAGAATATGAGTCTAACTTCTTATAGGCTGAGTGAATGTTTTACATGGTATCAGAGTAAGTTTTCATATAGACTCACACCACACTAACTTCGAGTGTGAAACACGTAGCCCTTTAAGCTCGAGAACGGAAGAAAAATATCTGATTAGTGGTCAATTCATCAAGTACGGAGAAAAAAGTCTAAGTCATGTGTTCTCCTGATATGAGAAGAAAAGGCCCGCCTCATAGTATTTTATCTCCTCATCTAAGACCGGATATAAAATACCCAACTCAAGATTAGTTATTGATGATATGTATTTAAGGGTAAGTGTTAAGTGTGAACACATTTCCAGATAAGGACGAGTGTTGAGAAGTCGATCCCAAATCAGGTAAATAAGATATTACGACATGATTGATAATAGCGTGATTACCAATACTACCAACCTGTCAGTTTAGCTTTAGCATTGAATATGAGCCCAATTCCTTTATGAATCAAGTGGATATTTTACGATAATGAACATATTAGTTGAACAAACTACTATAAATTAATGACTTCTTGTTAATATCAGTTCAAACCGGATCAGTTCACTAAATTATTCAATTTTCTTAATTCTTTTCTCAATTTTTATTACTTGAAATCTTGACTCTACCAAATCGAAATTCAAGCATGGTGGGCTAGCAAATGAAACCAAAAACTCAAACATGGACAAAAGTTATCTACGAACTCCCATACTGGATTAGTCAGTAGTCCAAAAAGTTTCTGAATATAAGTGCGCACACAAAAAAAAAAAAAAAAAGTTGTCCACGGAACTTCGGAACGGCAGGGATCATCCGTAGTGTATGAATTTCACACGTAACCCAATTCGCTTCTAGTCTCTTTTTGTCTGCACTTGCCTGACTCCCACAAGCATCTAATTCTACTCTGTCCATTTCCAAGACAATATATATATATATATATATATGTATATATATTCTATCCATGAAAATTTTGACAGGAAACATTTGAATTTGATCGAGAAAATTTCTGTTGTCCAATCACTAAATTATTTAATAACTTAATTTACTGGCATATGATTAATTATTTAAACTAAATAAAAAATTAACCGGTTCTTTACTTATCTAACAGTCTATCTACTAAATCTTAAAATTTTCATGTGTTCTATTCCTTTTTCTTTTTATTTTAAGGTTTGTCACGGGATAACAAGGGGAACAGAGAAAGACGAGGCATTTAAGTTTTACTTGGGTATATTCTCTATTGATATAGATGTGCAAGAAAATCGATTAGGTCAAAACTGAACTGAAACCGTACGGAAAGGAACCAATTCTCTCAAATCATATTTATCTTTGTTCAATTTTTAGTACAAAAACAGTTCCAGAAATTTTTTAGTGCGCTAGTTCAAACTAAAGCGAATTGATTTTAGATATGATAATATAATAATATATAATAAAAACACATTAATTCGAACCAAGTTTTTTATTCTTAAAGAATTTAAATGATAAAAGCAATTCAGTTCAGTATGGACCGAATTTTTTATTTTAATAAACAAACCGGTTAACTTGTTGATGTAATCAGTTTAAAGTAACGTTGTTTTTTCTAATCCAGTTCTAATTTGCACTTAGCTTATCGAACGGAGCCAAATTAGTTCCTTTGGTCCGACTCGGTTGGCCTTCAAGCCAGTTTTTGCACAACCCTATCTATTGATATCTTAATAAGAAAATTATGAGAATATGAGAGATTAAATACCACAACTTGTATGTTGAAGGTTTTGGAAAAATATAGGCTTAATCTTTTATAAGCTCATTAGAAATTTTTTATGGTATCATAGCTATATAAGGATAGATTTAGAGGTCTTGTGTGTAACGGGTACGCTATATGGCAATATTAACATAGTATTATGAGCCAATAGAATTCAATTATTTTTAAAATATTTTTAATAAAATCTAGAAGAAAAAAATAAACTCTAAAAAAAATAACCCCAAAAATAGCTTAATTTAATTAGTTCTTGGCACCATATCAATACTACCACGTGATATATTCATTGCATAAAATACTTTTTCGTCAAACGGAGTTTAAAGAGACTAAGGAAAAAATTTTAAGTGACCAAATAAGATAAACTAATAATGATATGAATAAAATTAATAAGATATTTATTATTTTTAAATAACTTTTAAGCACGGTGTTCTTCCTCATCTCATCCTTAAATAGTCTTAAGTCCACCGCAACTCAGTTGGGAAGTCGGTCTTCATTAAAGTAAAACCCAAGTAATGAAGAAAACACTCCGCCCGTAATAAACAGGTGTAGCTCAAGGACAAAAGAGAGAACAACCTCTCAAATAAACAATTTCCGAATCATAGGAAAAAATCTTAGGTGGTCTTGTCTCACAGTAATGTGGTGATGAATAACCAATTAAATTGATCTGATTAGTGATAATTATAATAACTGTTCAAGTAATTAATACAAATTTACACATTTGTCACGATCTGATTGGTATTCTTTCACACTAGGTGGCGAGGTAGGATTACTTAGGAATTTCTCGTACCATAGGCAATTATTGAGCGTAAGTATTTAAATGCATGTAATAAGTATGAGGCATGTTGACACTTAAGGGCATGTACTGAGAATATTATTTCTACGATCTTAATTAAAAAATATTTTAAAAACCGCTTCCTTTTCATTTACTTCCATATATGACCAATTCATTTATGGACTTGCAAGAAAAAGCTTAATGCTACTCTTATGAGCATGTTGACAAAAATCATAAGTACAAAAGGATTTCTCTTCTAAATAAGGAATAAAAAATAATAAATTTTTCTGGCTTTAGGGATTCACAGCCCAGTAATAAATAAACAAACAAAATGGCAATGGTGAGAGGTATTATCATCCTTTGGGCACATTGTACATGATTCTATCCTTCTTAAACCTTATAAAAATTTCAAGAACCACACTCCTTCTGGCATGGAATCATGTATCATTAGTCATCATTAGCCTTATCTGTGGGAACGATGGTCTAAGATTCTTTTTGATGTAGTATGATGAGTCCAAAGACTATGACATGTTAAGACCCATAAGAGATATTGTCCATTTACGATGCCCACACGGTTCAATCCTTGTAAAGGTGTCTCTTGAGAGAGATGATTGAATCCATCATATGACACTATTATCGGTCAATGATTAGAAAATGACTATTCATTTCATCCTACAAAATAATGGAAAACATCAAATTTGGTTACGTGTTGATTGTTGAATTTTGTGTTGTGATGAGTGGATCTTTAGGGAAGTAGGCAACAAGGCCAAGAGGAGACTGTCGGATTTTCGAGCTTATGTTAGTGAGAGGACTACCGGAAATGGATCCGGGTTTACATCAGATGTTGTTATATGATCAAGTACTCATATATTATATTATTGATAACTGACCTTGCAAGAGACTAGACTCGTTTCTACAAAAGGGTTTAAGTTATCAAGTGGAGGTACACAGTTATCTTATAAATCCATTATGGTCCTCTTATATGACCAATATAAGGATATAAGATTTAACAACCCCTCGCATGCACAATGTATTAAAAAGCTTAATCCAACTCTGATATCCTGTTTAATTTTGTGTTATAATGAGAATACCTTTGGCAAAGTAAGGGACTGGGCCGGGAGGAGACTGCTAGACTTGCGGGCTTATGTCAGTGAAAGGACTACCAGATATGGATTCGGATATACATCAAAAGTTGTCGTGTCGTCAAGTGTTCATATATTATATTATTGAAAATTAGCCTTACAAGAGAACTGACTCATTTTCACTTAAAAGCCTAATCTATTAGGTAGTGATACCTAATTATCTTATAAACTCATTTCGATCTTCTTATATGACCGACGCCAATTTAACATTGATAAATCTCACTCTTTGAATTTTATCTTGTTTACTGACTAGTTGGTTGATTTGAATATCGGATCGTTAGATTTTAAATCACATCTGGATTGACTTCTTTGTATGTATTTTAGGCCCTAAATTGAAGCTCCTCAATTCCGCTTCAATTATTGAGTGGTATAGTACCAATCAAATAGTAGGAACATCCTTGCGTAAAAGTTATTATTGTTAAATCCCAAATTGGTGAGATAAGATAATAATTATAATTTATAAGAAAATTTGGTACTATCACGTAACAATTTAGTGTTATGGGTGACAACAAATCAGTATCTTACAAGATCAACTAATAATATTATAATAAGCATCTAACCACGATAATGTCTGACATAAATTTGGATTTGTCTTTCATATTCCCTTCACCAACATAAGCCGATATCCGTTTCTAGCAGTCTCCTCTAGGCTCAAGAGCCTATTTCGCCAATGGTCCACTCACAATAATACAATTTAACATTGTATCAAACTTAAGTCCCGTAACACGTTGCACGTGAGAACGGCTGTTAGATCCCATATCGGTAATATAAGATGATAATAATGGGGTCCATAAGATAATGGTGTACCACTTCCTAATAGCTTAAGTTTTTTAATCAAACATGGGCACGACCTCTTATAAGTCAGATGAATACTTTTCAAGTTTGTATAATATGTTCGTAGCCATGGATGGATTTAAGGGGTGTGTCCCTCTAAACTCGGAAACACTCGTATGCTCCCATACAAAATTTACTAATTTTATCTATGTGTAATATTTTTATATGGCTACTAAAAGATGGCAAGAAAATTTAAAAAGAAAAATTTTCCTTTCTGAGTATTCTAGACATAAAATTAAATATTACATGGTATAGTATTTTTTTTTTTTCATTTTCGACCAAAATGATAGAGTATGCATTCAAGAATATTACTTATGAATATTGAGTATATATGAAATTAAGTAAACATATATTTCTGGAAACACATGCAGCGGGTTATAGAAAGAAAGTAAGATTTACATTTTTTTCGGTTCCCAGTATTCTTGAAAATTAAACCACCATACCACAAAAAAATTCTTAGATGATCCTACTCCACCATATAATATAAGAAAATATTAATTAAATCGTGAAAAATAAATATATTATTTTTTTGGGTTATAATAAAGAAAGAAGGATTTATATTAATGAAACCAATGATTTACCCAAAAAAAAGAAGGATTTATATTTTTTTTCGGTTCTCAATATTCTTGAAAATTAAATCACCATATCATAAGAAATTCTTAGATGATTTTACTTCATTTTGTGATATGATAAAATACCAATCAATTTGTGATAAACGAGTAAATTAGTGTTAATCACCGGAGTAATTATTTTAATTATTACAAATTAAAATAATTTAATTAATTTTTCATCGCTATATCGCTGCAAGGTAGGTCATTTGAGATTTTTTTTCATACCGCACCATAAAATTATCGATAAAGTTGTAAGTAGAGCGGTGGATGCTGCACGGGACGGCTAATTCACTCTTTCTTATGGGTAGAGGGTTTCTCTATTTACTTTCTACTGTTGGACGTCGGTAAGATGGATTGGGTAACACAAAAGTAGTCAATGTTTCTTAAGCCTATACATACGCTCTAAATTCACGACCCGTGCTCCGTACGAAATTATTAATTATATAATTAATTAGCATGAGGTTTGTTCATTAAGATGCAAGATCAAGGGTTGGAGAGAAATAAAATCATCCAGAGAAAAAGCAGAAATGAGTTCATGAAGTGGGGAGAAAAGTACATTCGACTAAACGCTATTAATGACAATAAAAGACTTATAAATATAATAATGTAAATTACAGTGGACGATAATTTTAAAATAAGAAAGTGACACCAAAACTATGTTTGATTTGTTCAAAGTAATAATAGAATAGATATATTATTGCAGAATATATGGTATTTAGAATTTTTTTGAATAAAAAAGAGGATAACCACACTGTCATGTAAAGTTTGAAATCTGATTTATAAAAGAATCAGCTCTACTACCGCACCGGCTTAAACTTTTAGATTGGATTGGATATGAGTTTAATCTCTTATAGGCCAAGTGAATATTTTACATGGTATCAAAGTATGTTTTCATGTGAACTCATATCACACCAGTTTCGAACATGAAACTCGTAGCCCTTTAAACTCGAGAACGAAAGAAAAATGTTCGATTGGTGATGAGTTCATCAAGTATCGAGAAAAAAAGTCTTATCCGTGTGTTCTCTTAGTATGAAAAGAAAAGGCCCGCCTCATAGTATTTTATCTCCTCATCTAAGAGCGAATATAGAATACCCGGCTCGATGCCAGTTGTTGAGGACAGGTATTTAAGAGTGTGTGTTAAGTGTGAACATATTTTCAAATAAGGACGAGTGTTGAGTAGTCAATTCTAAATCTAACAAATAAGATGTTACTACATGATTCAACCTATTAGTTTAACTTTTGCATTGAATATGAGATCAATTCTGTTATGAATTAAGTGGATATTTTACGATGATGAACATATCAGTCGAATTGAACCATTATAAATTAATGACCTCTTGTTCATATCAGCTTAGACCAGATCAATTTACTAAAAATAATATTCTTCAAATTATAAATTATCCAATTTTCTTAATTCTTGTCTCAATTTTTATTGCTTTGGAGTCTTGACTCTAACAAATTGAAATTCAAGCACGGTGGGCTAGCAGATGAAACCAAAAACTCGAACGTGGACAAAAGTTGTCCACGGAACTTCGGCCCGGCAGGTATCATCCGTAGTGTATGAATTTCACGCGTAACCCAATTTGCTTCTACTCTCTTTTTGTCTGCACTTGCCTGACACCCACGAGCATCTAATTCTGCTCTCTCCATTTCCAAGACAATATATATATATATATATATATATATCTATATCCATGAAAATTTTGACAGGAAACATCTCAATTTGATCGAGAAAATTTCTGATGTCCAATCACTAAATTATTTAATAACTTAATTTAGTGGCAATGATTAATTATTTAAACTAAAAAAAAATTAACCGGTTCTTTACTTATCTAACAGTCTATCTACTGAATCTTAAAATTTTCATGTGTTCTATTCCTTTTTCTTTTTATTTTAAGGTTTGTCACGGGATAACAAGGGGAACAGAGAAAGACGAGGCATTTAAGTTTTACTTGGGTATATTCTCTATTGATATATATGTGCAAGAAAATCGATTAGGTCAAAACTGAACTGAAACCGTACCGAAAGGAACCAATTCTCTCAAATCATATTTATCTTCGTTCAATTTTTAGTAAAAAAACAGTTCCGGCAATATTTTAGTGCACTAGTTCAAACTAAAGCGAATTGATTTTAGATATGATAATATAATAATATATAATAAAAACACATTAATTCGAACCAAGTTTTTTATTCTTAAAGACTTTAAATGATAAAAGCAATTCAGTTCAGCATGGACCGAATTTTTTATTTTAATAAACAAACTGGTTAACTTGTTGATGTAATCAATTTAAAGTAACGTTGTTTTTCCTAATCCAGTTCTAGTTTGCACTTAGCTTATCGAACCGAACCAAATTAGTTCCTTTGGTCCAACTCGGTTGGCCTTCAAGCCAGTTTTTGCACAAACCTATCTATTGATATCTTAATAAGAAAATTATGAAAATGTGAGAGATTAAATACCACAAATTGTATGTTGAAGGTTTTGGAAAAATATAGGTTTAATCTTTTATTAGCTCATCAGAAATTTTTTATGGTATCAGAGCTATATAAGGATAGATTTAGAAAATTCATTCATGGGGTCAAATGGGAGAGAGTCTTGTGTGTAACGGGTACACTATGTGGCAATGTTAATGTAATATTACAAGCCAATAGAATTTAGTTATTTTTAAAATATTTTTAATAAAACCTAGAAGAAAAAAATAAACTCTAAAAATAGATTAATTTAATTGGTTCTTGATATCATATCAATACTACCACGTAATATATTCATGCATAGAAGACTTTTTCGTCAAACGGAGTTTAAAAGAGAGTAAGGAAAAAATTTTAAGTGACCAAATAAGATAAACTAATAATGATATGAATAAAATTAATAAGATATTTATTATTTTTAAATAGCTTTTAAGCACAGTGTTCTTCCTCATCTCATCCTGAAGTAGTCTAAGTCCTCACCATAACTTAGTTGGGGAGTCGGTCTTCATTAAATTACAAACCAAGTAATAAAGAAAATACCGCCCCTAATAAATGGATGTAGCTCAAGGACGAAAGAGAAAA
>CM075295.1:10950576-11113813 GCA_037672795.1 Lagerstroemia speciosa
TTAATTGCAAAAATTCATCTTACGTAGTCGGTTCTCTTATATTGGTTTCAGTTTTCTTGTGTACTATAACTGAAATTAGAATGGATTGTAGTCCATACTTAAATTTTTTGCTCGGGTCCTAGCCAATTTGTAGGGTTTATCTAGCACCAGCTGCACCCTTAGTTGATATCTAGAAGGTCAATTTAGTTCTAATTCATCAAAGTTCTAATCATATTAATCCAATAAGAAGTAACCTCTTTGGATTATTAATTTTTCTATTTAAACAAGTGAACAACGGACACTATCACCTAAGCTAGCTGATGCGGGTCCCACTCACCCGACACGAACCCCCAGGAACTTCTCCGAGCCACCTACTGTATCTTTTTTTCTTTTTAGGTGACATGCATATATCTTTTTTTTTTTTTTTGATCGCCAGACACGGTATCCAAGCAGGCCCCACCAGCGGTGAGACGACATCTTTCAGCCAACCATACTTAACTAATCCGTTGGTCGCCCCGGGTCGCACGCCTGGCAATGGCGGGTGAGGCTCCCAAGGGGGGTGTCTGCGTACGTGAGGTCTCGAACCTGAGACCTCCTTAAGCGGCACCGAGCTGCTTACCACTCGGCCCAACCCCCTTGGTGGGACATGCATATATCTTAGAATAACAAAATGAGAAAAAAAAACTTCAGAGTTGAGAAAGGCCACATTTAATGGACTAGCCTGTCACTCCGTGGAATCTCCAATTCATTGAACCGTACAAGTGTTTTATGACGTTTGTTTAAAAAAAGAAGAAAAAAAAAATCCTGCCAGCTCTTCAATTATGGTCCTGCCATTACTTACATTGTATTTGGCACGTTTTAATCTAATTGAATCGAGTGCACTGAATAATTTAACCTTTTATTTTATATTTTCACTTGCTTGCGTTCTTAAGAGTTGTACAAATTTTTTATCAAATGGGTGGAACGAGATTTCTTGAAATAAGGTAGGGAATGTTCATTCCAATATTTATCACTGTCACATTCCTTTAGGATTTCAACACGATCTCAAATATTATGAGTTTTCTTCATATGTTGATGCATTTTATTATGCAATATTCAATTTCGTTATATTTCATTCCATTTTTTCGCATAAAACATAACCTTAATGTTTGGTTCACTGGTACGAACTGTAATAAAAAAGGAATTGATATTTTAGGGTAAAATGTAATAGCACTGAAAGAAGTCGGTAATTCTTACATTAAAATGGAGTGAGTGAATTATAAAAAAAAAATTGAGTGAGTGAATGAGTGAACGCAAAATAAATATGAAAAAAAATGGATAAATGATCTCTTTTGAATTCTTTCAAAAGAATGTTTCTTCTTTTAATTTTAGTAAAAAAATATATTCTAATATAACGCGCATATTAACTTTCACTAATAATACTGAAAATATTTAATGCAAATGTAAAATACTGATCTGTTCCTTGGGTTCTCAATTAAATTTTTTTTTTTTTACCAAACATTGTAATAGCCTATAATGTTTATTCTTCTTTTACAAGGAGGGAGAAGGAGGAATTTTTTAGTAATCACATGACGTAAATAAATATTGACTTAATTATAACAAAATAGTGAATTAATACTAATTACTCGAACAACATCAATCGTATAAATTTGATTGATATTTTCTCACTATATTATTATGAGATAAAATCATCTAAGATTTTTTCAGGGGTGACAAGAATTCTCATTACCCTTCCTAAATTCTTCTAAATTCTGCAAGTTACCTGCCCCTAAAAACCAGTGACTTCAGTGGATGTTCATTGGGATCCAACAGAATCAATTTGGGTCAAACTGAACACTGATGGTTCAGTCCAAGGAAACCCGGGAAAGGCAGGGTAGGGGGAGTCCTCAGGGACTCGGATGGAGTAAGGATTCGGGGCTTTGCCCGGAACTTGGGATGGATAGATAGCTTGACCACAGAACGTTAGGCAATCAGGGAGGATCTCCTGTTAGTAAAAAGCATATGGTTCCAGTCAGTGGAAATTGAGGTAGACGCAAAAATCGGCTTTTGAGTTAATTTGGGGGCCTTCAGATCAGAACCTGAAACTGAGAACTCTAATTTCTGATTGCAAGACTCTCAGCCAGGACTTCCACTGCAACTGGAAAAGATTTATCTATCGTGAGGTGAACAAGGTCGTGCATGCTCTTGCAAGAATTGGACGAGACATGGAACACACACTTGTACTTTTTGACAAACCTCCATCAGGGATGGTAGATGTTATATATGCAGACTCAACTGGGGTATCTACACCCAAGGATGTTATCTTGCTTGAGCCGTGCTTAAACAATGGCTAAGTTGTAACTTCTGGTGGTTTGAATGAAATCCTTTTATTAAAAAAAAAAAAATTCCTTCTAAATTCTGATGGTTTTCTTTCAGGGGATACAAAACTGCATATATACACACACACATATACGGTGTAATATAAAAGTTTGAAGCTCAATTTTAAGGTCACGGCGTTTCCATATCTAAATTTTTCCTCAATATTTTTTTTTATTTCATCATATCCTTCCATTATTAGGGAACACTACCCCCATCAAACAAATAAATTCGCCCACCCACCAGCCTTTTATCAGGATTGCCCGTATAATAAATTCAGCTTCGAAAAAAAAAAATAACGGGCACAAATAGATATTCTTCTTCCCCACCATCTAGTCTACCAGTCTAATACAAGAATATGAAAATGAATAGAAATAATTGAGTATGTAATTTTCATTGCAAGAATCGAACTTGGAACTCTTAATTACGAGTCGAAATCCTACATCACCCACTATGACCGCATCCTCATCAACAAAACTCTTTCGGTGCTATATATTACATGGAGAAAAAGATGGTGGAAATCCTTTTATGTTTTCCACTTTTTAACTTGAGCCCTACATATTAGAAAATGATTAATTAATTCGCACAGGTTCTCCTTGTTGCAATATCGAGTCCAAACTATAACCTCTCGTTACTTCTAAGTTAATGTGGACTTGATACTCTTATGTTCATACAATGTGTGTTAGGAAAGTGCCCTATAAGCCAATCACATGACGATGTGATTGGTATAATTTTGAATAATCTTTAATTTATGAATAAATAATTGAGGCATTTATTACTCATTATATTTTGCATATTTAGTTATTATGATAAAACCCATAAACTAGGTTATTAATTTTAGGCTCATGATGAGTTTATGCCTGTGGAATCTAAACTCTGGTAGACACGTAGTTTAAAATTATTCCTAGTTATAGGATCACTGAGTAGGGTATCAATGATCCAGTAAGACTAGTACGCTTGTTACATACTCTATGGTAGAGGGTAACTGATCACACAGTTACTTATGATGAGTCATTAATGGAAGAGTGTAGATGCTCATATGGAATGAGTTTACTAAACTGACTCACTCGAGAAATGCCCTAATGGATACTTATATAAATGTCAATAGGCAATTTATCATGTGATAGTAGGTGTAAGTGATCTATAGACATGAGATTACCATGGCACCTTGCAGTTGTTAAGTTGTGGTTTTGGTCTATTCCTTAACATGACTCTTTGAGATATGTTTAGGATATTATGAACCCAATGAAACTTTTATGTAGGTGGGTGAGTAATCAGTAAGGGATCGGTTATTCCCAATAAGTGGAGAGAATGTCTTATGCGTTCTACTAAGTGTTGACTCAAGAAATCTCTGGACAGAGTAGGATAAAAGATCAAAAAGAGCTTTCGATATTTCATAATTGAGTCTGATACTTGAGAATTGTGATACATATGAATAAGTATTGAGTTTAATATTTATCCAGATCCTAACTTGTTTGGGAAATTGTATAACCGAAGGATATAATTATAGAAAACTAATCACTAAAAGGTGTTCGATCCTTTCAACTTAAATCTTCACTATCTGTGTAGTCCTGATACGTTATTATACGCTAATCTTAACTTGTGGGTCCATCCGATTAAAAGTTAATTAAATAGTCTTATTTTAAGGAGTTTAATGAGATAATTAATTAGAATGGTTCTAATTAATTGATTATAAATTATTGGGTCCATTGCCAGCTTAGTATAGAGCCCAATGGGTCACACATAATACAGGTACTTTCGTGAACAAAATTTAAATAGTTTAAATTTTGAATTGGGCTATTCAATTTTCGCTAGCATGAAATAAGCCCATAATAATCACATGCCTTATTAGACAAGGATATTTCAAAATAGATTTAAAGATTTTTTAGAATCTTAAAATCAAATTGGATTTATGGAATCCAACATATATATTCTCGGCTATAATGATCCAGTTGTATTTATAAAAATTCAATTAGAATATTCTCAGCCGTTTAAACTTATTTTGACCAATATAGATATTCATATATGTATTTGGTCGAATAGAATGTCTACATTCGGTCAAATAAGATATAAACAATAAATAAATAAATATTATTTATTTATATCTTTTATGTGTATATATTTAGATATATAAATAAAAGGTATTCTTGTCAATTTGATTATGAAAAAATTGTGAAAGGCTTCTTCTTCTAACTCTCAAGAGAGAGCAATTGCCAAGTGAGATTGATAGAGATCGATCAATTAAAAAAAGTAAGTTCGATGCTTTATGTGTGATTTTGGAGAATAGAATTTTTTCAACAGTTACGAGGAGACCTGATGTACATATCGTGGAGAACATGCATGTGTGCGTCTATTCGGAGGGTCAATCGCACGACATTCATGATCGGGGTTTCCATATTGTGTCAGCATCGAAGGATACAACATATTGAAGGATTCAATTGAGAAGGTTCATGAAGGATGTCTCTAATTCATGAAGCATTGCGGGACACAATCAATTCAGTGGATTTCAATACAAAGGCCGATTCAGAGTCCTTGTAGGTAATCTCTAATTCCCTTCTTGAATGAATTCTGAATTACAACAAAATGATCCTAGGTTTTGGGAATAAAAATTTTGAAATTTCTGTTTTCACCGCACCTCAATTCCCAACAATGTGTTGATTCTTAATTGAGACATAGACAATGTAATCCTATGCAGACCATATAACCCTACATGGATGAACAATTAAGCCCCTCTTAGTATATATACAATGAGAATCAGTTTTAAAAACCCTAATTTTCTAATTTTAATCATGCTCTTAACCCATTCCCAAGCCAAAACTTGAATTTCAATCAAAGTAAGAAGTTGTTTGTCATTCGAAAACTAAGAAGCAATCGACTTTAGGTTCTCTATGAATTGAAGATGGAGAAGCCAGCAATTGACAAAGAACTGTCTATGAATTGAAGAACCCAAGTTAGGGTGTTGTGGACGAAGCTCAGTATCTTCCAAATGGAGGCAAATACTGGTTGCTCAAATAGAGTCATGAAAGGTTAGGTGAGAAAATAGGAGTCAATTTTAAAAAATATCAACTTACTACTATGAAAGTCCAAATTTTAGGAGACATCTTTTTGTCACACTTGACTTGCTGAGAAATATCCAATAGTCAGGTGGTGGACTAGGGGGAGGAGTGGTCAGAGTCACCATCTCAGTGCTAGCTGAGGATGGTTATTATGCTTTTGCCAGGTTTTTTTATTCATTTATCTTGACTCTCATTACCCAAATAGATCAGAGATTCAAGGTAAGGAAAATGGGTACCTAATCAAGTAAGCATGCAGCATAGCACCCTGATCAAGCCTAGCATTGTCGGTCTCATCTTCATCTTGAGTGCATTCTCTGTTCCTCTAGTGGTGAGCATAACATGCCATGTTTTTAGTGTACAAATAGAAACAAAATAGTGTACAATTAATGAAATGTAGAAATGTGCTCGTGCATATTTCCGTACAATGCATGTAGCATCCAATCAATCTATCATGCAATAGATAATCTTCTTTATGCCCCATGACCTTACATAATACTAACTCTATCTTCATAATCATCAAATAACCCAAATAGTTCTAATGTAGTTCTGGAATTCAAAATCCTATTTTTTAAGAAAGTGATAAAATCAAGTATTTCATTATAATGGCTCCCATAGAAGCACCTTAGGATGGTACAGCCCGAAGAGAAGTGATAACCTTCCTGTAGCAATTTTTTTTATAACAATGTATTATTTCTTAAATTAAAAATTTCATTTAAAACCAACTACACAAAACTCATAAAAAGTCTCTTAATTGTGAAAAGGAAATGAAAGAACAAGAACTTATCTTTGTGGCAAGACCTCTAAAGATGCCACCCTATACCTCACAATCATATCTACAATGGCCAAAAAACAACATCTAGACCCTAGCAGATGATTCGTTTATAATAAATGGAACAAAACCAAATCAGTTGCCTCATAATGGAGTCGAGACATTTCCCTTTCCAAGCAATAGTTGTAGCAAGTTCTTAAGAATAGTTCATTGCAAAATGATGAGGAAATATAAGTGGTAGAAATCTACCCATCAACTGACTGGAATAGGAATAGTAAGAAAAACAAGTGATCTCTTGTCTCAGGACTAGATCACAAAAGCAGCATGAGTTGGTATTAAGGTATCCCTAGACTTTGAGACGAGCTCTCTTTGGCAAATTATCCTAAAGTGCAAGCCACAAAATAAAAACAGTTTATTTTGAAAACTAAAAAAGAAAAGGAAATGACCAAAATGGATTAGTTGAAATATTATTATAACATCATTGGTCCTGCCAATGACAGTTATCTTATATAAAGAAGCTCGTCTCGATGCAACCAATGTCTCTCATATGTTGCGTGTTGTCTTATCTAGGGCAAATCACAGTGGTTAGGAATAATTTAAATTGAATTGGGATTGGACAATTATTCTTCAATAAGTTTTTAGTCTTGATTCTAGATCACTATGGATAGTTCGGAAGGCTTTGCCCTATGTGGATCTATTTTGCTCTTTCCTATTTAATCCAAAATTTGATAAGATTTCATTCCTATCTCCTATTAGTACACATTTAGGGCCTTCGATTTATGTCATTTATGCGTTCCATCTCTCTCTTTTCTCGTGTTGTCTCTCCCCATCTACTCTTCTCTTTCCCCGGTAGGAAATTTCAAGGCCTTACACTGTCTTGTGCAGTTTTATGGTATCTCCCTTTGTGTTTACTTAGGTCAAGTGTAATCTATAATCCTAAATATAATAAAATAATCACGATGGCCACAATTAGAGATGAATAATATAAGTAGAAATAATTTTAATTTCTTCTCGTTGCACGAAATCGTGCTAGAAAGACTTTACTATAAGGAAAAAGAATAATTGACTAAAAGAAAATAGAATAATAGTATGAAAATGTTACTGATCATCAAGACTTGTGGCAGTCATAGTTTTCTTAGGACTAATTCATCACCTCTCGACGTGCTGAGGATACATGGACATTAGTCTCCCAGGATACAACTATAGAGCTGTAAGCAGCATCAAACTTGAAGCTCCAAGGTGAACTGAGCAGAAATTGCACACTACCAAAAATGATGCAGGACAAATAGAGAGAGGATAATTTTTGAAAAATTGGATATGGCAACCTATGCCAATTGATTGTATCTATAAAGAAGAATGGACATTGTTAGTTGAATGGCATAGAACCAGGTTACTTATGAAAATGAAGATTTCCTTTTTCACTTCGCATTGTTCCTCATGCATTCCCTTCTATTTATACAAATGGAGATGTCGGTGAATTGAAGAACTTAGGTTGCCAATGTTTGCAACCAATCAATACCCATTAATATTCTTTCATTTGCCTGCAACAATCTCATGTAATTGAGATTAGTCAATTGCAAATGATTGATGGAATTAAAGGAATGTAATAGGAGATTTCATTCGCATGTGCACTTCACTTTCTAGCACATAAGTGCAAGTCAACTAATCCCAAGGAATAGTCGATTCTATCTCCATTTACATATGGATTTATTTTTGTCCATTTATTTTCCTTCAATTTGAAGAGAAACAATTTCTCATTCTCACTTTTTATTGATGCCATTTTTCCAACAATCCCCCACATGAATGGAGATCATTTTTGTTTTAACTCTTGGAAGTGTTCAACAAGTGAATCCTGCATAAGATAGGGAGGCGTCTCAACCTTTGAACCTTTCCCTTGTAAAATTACACTTACTTTACTAGCTGTCCAGTAGATATATATCCTTGAACTATCTCACTTTCTTGAGCAAAGGATCTTATACCTCACACAGGAATCCACTAAACTTCTGTTTAGTTCTCATGGTTGTATTCATTTGGCCTTGAACACTGTCCCGGTTCTATGAGCGTTTTTAAAGAATTAAGCCCTTAATTCTCATTTGAAGCAGTCTCACTTCTCTCTTACATAGGTAATTTATAAACTCGAGAATATTTTACTTATTTCTTTACAAATCATTAAAACATCTTAATGCTAACATTATACTTTTAATCACTTTTTCATGTCTAGGAACAGGTTAAGGATTAATCCTCCATAGTGACCTCATTAAGTCTTATGAGTAGGTTGTCCATTTGATCCTAGATCTTGGATCTCTAGCCAACTAGGTTGGGTTTTCCTTCATAAAACTTGTTCTCTAATTAGCTCAAGTCCCATTGCTTTTTGACATCTTTTCAACTAACTCTTTGTTTAACCCTTTGGTTAGTGGATCTGTCAGATTATCCTTTGATTTCACATAGTCAATTGCAATAATTTCAGTTGAGAGTAATTGTTTAATGGTATTATGCGTATGATGTATATGTCTAGACTTACCATTATATATATTACTTTGTGCCCTTCCAATAGCCGACTGACTATTGCAATGAATACAAATTGGTGGCACTGGTTTTTTTAATTTCTGGATATCCTCAAGGAAATGGCATAGCAATTCAGCCTCTTCTCCACATTTATCTAATGCGATAAATTCAAATTCCATTGTGGATCAAGCTATTATAATTTGTTCTGAGGATTTCCACGACATACCTACTCCAGCTAATCTGAACATATATCCATTAGTAGATTGCGAAAGTCCTTTACATCAAATATCCAATTTGCATCACTATACCCTTCAAGTACCACTGGATATCTGGTATAATGTGAACTATAATCCTGAGTGTATCTTAGGTACCTTAGTTCTCTGACTATTGCCTTCCAATGGTCAGTACTCGGATTACTCGCATATCTACTCAACCTACTTATATGAGGCAATATCTGGTTTAGTACAACTCATTAGATACATTAGGCTACCGATGATCACTGAGTATTCCACCAATGAAATACTCCCCTCTATTCTTCAATAGACGAATACTTGTATCTAATGGTGTTCTAATAACACAAGAATCATTCTTGTTAAATTTATCAAGAATTTTGTCCATATAGTGTGACTTGTCTAAGACGAGTCCTTCTAATGTTCTTGTGATTTTAATACTTAAAATCACATCAACAAGAGCCATATCTTTCATGTCAAATCTTGAATTCAACAAGTTTTTGGTAGATTTGATGACTCTCTCATCACTACCAACAATGAGTATATCATCCACATAAAGACATAAAATGACAACCATTTTCTGTCTCTTTTATGTATACATATTTATCACACTCATTGATCCTAAAACCATTGAAAATCATTGTATTGTCATACTTTTCATGCCATTGCTTTGGTACTTATTTCAATCCAAATGATGATTTCACTAATTTACAAATTTTCTTTTCATTTCTTACCACAAAACCCTTGGACTATTCCATGTAAATTTCTTCATCTAAGTCACCATTCAAGAAAGTTGTTTTCACATACATTTGATGCACCTCTAGATTGTGTAATGCCACAATTGCAAGTATCATCCTAATGGAATTTATTCTCATCACTGGAGAATAAGTGTCAAAGTAATCCAGGTTTTCTCGTTGCTTGAATTCTTTAATTATAAGTCGGGCCTTATACTTATCAACAGAGCCATCTACTCTCATCTTCCTTCTAAAGATCGACTTGGATCCTAAAGGTTTACAATTGGGAGGTATATCCACTAATTCCCAAGTATAATTCTGCAAAATAGAATCAATTTCATTGTTTATTGCCTCCTTTCAAAAAGGTCTCTCTAAAGAAATCTCAGCTTCTTCATATGTCTCTGGTTCCTTTTCTAACAAATAAGTCAGAAAATCATCTCTGGTGGACTTTTCCACTCTTGCTTGCTTGCTGCATCTTAGTTCACCTTCATGATTAGTACTGTGCTCTAAATCATGATTTCCTTCATTCATAGTTTCAGAAGTTCGTTTTAACGAGCTTGATCACTCATTGGATCTATATGGAAATACAGCTTTAAAGAATGATGTATTCCTTGATTCCATTGTTTTATTCTTGTGTATATCCTGAATCTTTGATTTATACACAAGGAATTAATATGCACTAATGTTATGTGCATAACCTATAAAGATAAAGTCCACTATTTTAGGACATATCTTTACTTTTTTGGTGTTGGAATAGCTACTTTCACAGGACACCCCTACGCTTGTAAGTGTTTGTAGGATGGTCTCCTAACATGCCATAATTCATACAGGCTCTTTTTCACTTTTTTTCGAGGTACCTTATTCAAAAGTTAGTTGCTTGTCAATATAGCTTTCCCCCACATGTTCTAGGATAATACTAAAATTAAAATCATCATATTCATCATTTCTTTCAATGTGCGGTTCTTTTGTTCTACAGCACCATTTGATTGAGGTGAATAGGGCACATTTACTTCATGGACAATTCCATGTTGTGCACAAAAATCACCAAAAGGAGTTGCATACTTGCCGCCTCTATCACTTCCAATTGAAGTGTATAGCTATTAGATAGGAATTACCTAAAATTTTGTATTATTGTGTTTCCTTACTTAGATAGGAATTGATTAATTAATTGATTGTACAGCTATTGTTTAGGTATCTTTCCTAGAATAGATCATATACACTTCATATAAATATCCCTCTAAGACATATGAAACAATAATTCAGCCAATTTCTATTCTCAAATTGGTATAAGAGCTTTCAGAGAATTCTTTCTGCTGCATTATTCTCTCGGTTGAAACCCTAGCTACCCTCTTCCTTTTCTAACATTCCCTTAATTCCTACACCATGTCTGAGAAAACAGACGTGATTATCCCTAAAAGCAAGAAGTCATCTATAGTAACTGTTCATGAAACCACATTTCCAGCAATGTCTGTCAAGTTGGACTGGGCTAACTATCACTTATGGTCTCAAATAATGGAGATGCACATTGTTGGTAGAAGGAAAAAGGGATATATTTCAAGAAGAAACGTTGCACCTGCTGAAACTGACCCAAGTTATGATGAATGGGAAGCTAAAGATGCACTGGTCAAGTCTTGGCTCATCAATTCCATGATTGACAAACCGATGGCCCATTTTGTGCAATGTGGAATGGCAAAAGAGGTTTGGGATGCTATCAGGAGAGGCTATCTTGATGTCTCGGATTCCTCTCAATTCTATGAGTTGATGAAGAAATCATTCCAATCCTGCCAAGGAGGTCGCCGTCTTTCAAAATATTACAATGTGTTAAATTCCATATTTTTGGAACTTGATTATCGAAGGTCAAATGATATGGAGTGTCAAAGTGATATTGAGAAACTTAGAAAAAGAACTGCCGAGGAAAGAATCTATATTTTCCTTGCTAGTCTTGATCATAATCTGGATCAAGTTAGTGGTCGTCTCTTGGCTACTTCTCCTCTACCAAGTCTACAAGAAGCATACTCTCAAGTGCTTCGCGTGGCACAACGACAAGTAACTATGGGATTAGAAGAACACATGGAGGTTTTTGCAATGGCTGTCCAAAAGAATAATACACGGCCAACACCTCCTTCCCATTCAACTAATCCTTCTTCTCGGTCTTGTACTCATTGTAATAGCACCAACCACACGGTGGATGATTGCTGGAAAAAGCATGGTTATCCATAGTGGTACAAGTTGAAATAGGCTGAAGGAAAAAGCAGAAAATCAGCCCAGGTTGCCCTTAATGATATTCATCAACCTACTACTGTTTCTACATCACAGGTTTCTTGTTCATCTCTGCAAGAGGGTAATTCTGGCTTGGCCTTTGTCTCTACAACTAACACTTGGATTATTAATTCAGGGGCCACTGATCATATGACTAGTAACCCTTCCCTACTTGACTCTCTCATGCCTTCAAAAGTTCAGTCTGTTCATGTTGCTAATGGTTCACCTATGACTGTTTCAGGGGTGGGGAACATCCTTTTTTCTCCAACACTCCCTATGTCCTCTATCCTACTTGCACCTAATCTCTCTAATAATATGCTTTCCATCAGCCAAATCACTAAACATCTTAATTGTTCTTGTGCATTGAATCTCGGTCTGGAAAACTCGGTTGTCTGTCAGCCTGTGATGGACCGTGGTCGTAGATCGCCGTCTACTAAGCCAGTTCCAAAGTCTTCTCTGTGGACCGCGGTCTACAACTGCAGTCTACTGAGCCAGTTTGTTGGTTCTTGGTTTTCTGCACCTTGGTCCACATGTCCTAATGCAATAAAAATTAATCAAAAAGGAAATCGTGTTCATAAGTTAAAATACGTAAACAAATAAAAAGGAGACGACAACTTATTCTGATCTTGGGTTGCCTCCCAAGCAGCGCCACGTTTAAAGTCTTTGGCTAGACTTCATGGTGCATCAGCTGTTTGCATATGGGTCCTCGTGTGTAGAGGAGTCCCCGAGGTAAAGTTTGACCCGTTGGCCATTCACCTTGAACTTGTTTTGGGTCCATTCATTCATTAGTTCTACCGCACCATACGGAAACACCCGTACCACTCGGAAAGGCCTGGACCATCTTGACTTAAGTTTACCTGGAAAGGGTTTCAACCAAGAGTTATACAAAAGAACCAATTGACCAGGTTTGAAATCTCTTACCAGTATCCTCTTATCATACCACCTCTTTATCTTCTACTTGTACATTTTGGAATTCTCATATGCTTGGAGTCAAAATTCATCAAGTTCATGAAGTTGAATGAGTCTCCGTTCTCCGGCCGCTTGTAGATCAAAATTGAGCTTCTTAAGAGCCCAATATGCTTTATGCTCCAGCTCGAGAGGTAAGTGACATACCTTCCCATAGAAGAGATGGTATGGAGTTGTGCCGATTGGGGTCTTGAATGCTGTCCTATAAGCCCAAATAGCTTCATCAAGTTTGTGCGCCCAATCCTTCCTTGATGTATTCACCGTCTTCTCCAAAATCTTCTTAATATCCCGGTTCGACACTTCGGCTTGGCCATTAGTTTGAGGATGATATGCAAGGGCTACCCGGTGTCTCACTCCGTACTTGGACAGGAGAACTTCAAATTGTTTGTTACAGAAGTGAGAACCTTCATCACTTATTATGGCCCTTGGAGTCTCGAACCTTGTTAAGATCTACTTCTTCAAAAATCTCAAAACAACATTAGCATCATTGGTGGGAGAAGCAATGGCTTCTACCCACTTAGAAACATAGTCAACTGCTAACAGGATATAACGATTACTGAAAGATGAAGGAAAAGGACCCATGAAATCAATTCCCCAAACATCGAACAATTCTACCTCATGTATGTTATTCAAGAGCATCTCATGCCTTTTTGAGATATTACCGGTCCTTTGGCATCGAACACAGCTGGCTGCAAAAGCGTGAGCATCCTTGAATAATGTGGGCCAATAAAATCCTGATTGAAGGATCTTTATTGCCATCTTTTATCCACCGTAGTGTCCACCGTAAGGAGAGTCATGGCATCCCTTCAAAATTTCTCTGTGTTCTTCTTCGGGAATGCATTGTCTTAGCATGTAGTCTGCACATATCCTAAACAGAAATGGCTCGTCCCAAACATACCTTCGAGCCTCGTGAAGAAATTTCTTCCTTTGTTGTGCGTTAAACTCACGAGAAATGTGGTTAGAGACCAAATAATTCACAAAATCGACATATCAAGGGGCATGAGACATATGCAACACAAATTCATTGGGAAAAGTTTCATTAATTACCCCATCTTCTTGGCTTGCCATCTTCTCAAGTCGAGATAGGTGATCTGCTACTTGATTTTTTGAACCCCTCTTATCTCAAATTTCCAAGTCAAATTCTTGGAGGAGAAGCACCCATCGGATGAGCCTCGGCTGGGCGTCCTTCTTTGCAATCAAATATTTGATTGCCGCATGATCTGTAAAAACCACAACTTTAGTTCAAATGAGATACGGTCGAAATTTATCAAAAGCGTAAACTACAACCAAGAGCTCTTTCTCCGTGGTGGTGTAGTTCACTTGGGCATCATCCAAGGTATCACTTGCATAGTAAATGGGGTGGAAGATCTTATCTTTCCTTTGTCCAAGAGCAGCACCTATTCCATAGTCACTAGCATCACACATGAGTTCAAATGGTAGAGACCAATCGGGGGAAATGAGAATAGGTGCAGTGACTAACCTCATCTTTAATTCATTGAAAGCATGCAAACATGTTCATCAAAGTTAAATGGAACATCTTTCTCAAGTAGATTGCAAAATGGCTTAGCTATTTTTGAAAAATCTTTGATGAACCTTCTATAAAATCCGGCATGTCCCAAAGAACTTCGTACTCCCTTAATGGAAGTTGGAGGTGGCAGTTTTTCTATGATCTCAACTTTGGCACGATCCACCTCCATTCCAAGTTTTGAAATCTTGTGACCTAACACAATTCCTTCCTTGACCATAAAATGACACTTCTCCCAATTCAGAACAAGATTAGTGTCTTCACAATGTTTCAAAACAAGGTCAAAGTTTTCCAAACATTGACCAAATGTCTCACCAAATACAGAAAAATCATCCATGAAGACCTCTATGCATTGTTCAATTAGATCAAAAAATATGGCCATCATGCAACGTTGAAAAGTAGCCGGTGCATTGCATAATCCAAATGGCCAATGTTTAAATGCAAAAGTTCCATATGGGCAAGTGAAAGTAGTCTTTTCTTGATCGCAAGGTGCTATAGCAACCTGATTATATCCAGAATACCCATCAAGGAAACAGAAGAATTCCTCACGGGCTAGGCGATCAAGCATTTGATCAATGAACAGGAGAGGAAAGTAATCCTTACGAGTCAACTTGTTGAGCTTCCTGTAAGCCATACGTACTCTCCATTCGGTCACCATCCTTGTGGGAATGAGCTCATTTCGTTCATTTGTCACTACTATCATTCCACCTTTCTTTGGCACGCACTAGATAGGACTTACCCATTTGCTGTCGAAAATCGGGAAGATTATTCCCGCATCAAGCCACTTGATGATCTACTTCTTCACCACCTCTTTCATCACAAGATTTAGCCTTCTTTGGCCTTCGATTAACTCCTTGTAGTTTTCTTCCAAAATGATCATGTGCATGCATAGGGATGGGCTTATCCCATTAATATCGGTGATAGTCCACCCTATGGCCTTTTTGTGCTCATGAAGAATACGAAGGAGTTTCTCTTCTTGTATATTAGTTAAATCAGAAGAAATAATAACCGGAAGAGTAGAAGAAGGACCAAGAAAAACATACTTGAGGTGGCTAGGAAGAGGTTTCAACTCTAGTTCCGGTGGCTTCTCGATAGAGGGTTTGAGAGTTGATGGAGGCAGCTCCAAGTGCTCATTCCTTGAGAATTGAAAGTGATGACTCAAGTGCTTGAATTGCTTCTTCATGGCTTGTATCGTTCTCCTTGTATGATTTTCCTTGCAATGCTGCTTCAAGTGCATCTTTGGGTTGACGCTCTTTGAAAACTTCATTTGTCACCTCATTTATGAGGTCAACAGAAAAACACTCATTAGCTTCATTCGGGAATTTCATGGATCTATAAACATTAAATGTAACCTCTTGATCATTCACTCTCATGGTGAGTTCTCCTTTTTGTACATCAATCAATGCACGTACGGTTGCTGAAAATGGTCTTCCAAGAATGATAGGTATGTTGCGATCCTCATCATAATCAAGCACCATAAAGTCAACCGGAAATATGAATTTATCAATTTTAACAAGAACATCTTCAATAATCCCATGAGGATAAGCAAGTGAATGATAAGCTAATTGAAGTGTTACCGATGTTGGTTTCACTTCTCCCAAGCCTAATTTCATCAAAACAGAGTATGGCATCAAGTTTATACTAGCACCAAGATCACACAATGCCTTACCCTCAAAGCCCTTTCCAATAGCACAAGGGATGGTGAACTACCTGGATCCTTTAGCTTTTGCGGTAACTTACGTTGCAAGATTGCACTACATTCTTCTGTTAGAGCAACAGTTTCATAGTCGCCGAGCCTACGCTTCTTCGAGATTATTTCTTTCATAAACTTGACGTAACTCGGCATCTGCTCTAGAGCTTCAGCAAAAGGAATATTAATATGTAACTTCTTAAAAACTTCTAAGAACTTACGGAATTGGTGTTCAGTTTTCTCCTTTTGTGCTCTTTGTGGAAAGGGAAGAGGTGGATAGGTCCGCGTTGGCTTCGATATGCTGCCCTTAACTCCACTAGTTTGAGGCTAGTCAATGTTGTTGTCTTGGGTTGCCTTAGCTTGGGGGTCGATGGTGACATTGTAAGACCGCGGTCTACTGAGCTGATGTTCAGCTTGGTCCTCTTGGACCGCGGTCTACTGAGAAGTTCATCTGGTTTGGCTTCATGGACCGTGGTCGTGGACTACGGTCTGGCCTCATCTTGTGTGCTCAATAGCTCTTTCCCGCTTCGTAGGGTGATGGCTTTGACTTGTTCCTTCTCTTGACCTCGAGGATTGATCTCTGTATCAATTGGTAATGCTCCATTAGGTCGGGAGTTGATTACTTGAGCCAGCTGCCCGATCTGCGTCTCCACTTTACGCATCTATGATTGCAAAACAACAATTTGACTAGAATTTGATTGTACAACAGCATGTGTCTCTTGTGAAGATTTCATAAATTTGGTAAGAGTATCCTCTAATCTAGAGAGGCGATCAGGATCCGAAGATTGTTGCTTCTGAGTTGATTGGAATCCCGGTGGTGGATTGGCCCTGTTGTTATTGTTAGCATAGGAGAAGTTGGGATGGTTTCTCCAACCCGAGTTGCACGTATTTGAGTACGGATTGTTCCTCGGGTTGCCACCGATGTAGTTGGCCGTCTCTTGAAATTCTTGAACCGGTCCCATGGATGTTCCTTCCTCAGTGGTCCCATAGCCTTGCCCCGCTCCTTGGCTCTTCCATGACATGACCTCCTTGAACAAAGCATCCATCTTTGCAGAGAGAGATGCTACGGCATCGATTGAATGAATCCCGGCAGCTCCACTCCCCATTGTCCTTTCCAATGGCCATTGGTAGCCATTTCGGGCCATCTCTCCTAGCAACTCATAGGCCTCCTCGGGATACTTGTTCATTATTGAACTACCTGCAACAACATCAAGAGAAGAACGACAATTTTCATATAAACCATTGTAAAATATTTGTACCAAAGTCCATATCTCAATGCCGTGGTGGGGGCATGCTCGTTGTAGCTCCTTGAACCACTCCTATGCTTCATAGAAAGATTCTGATGGCTGCTGCTTGAAGGTCATGATGTCGTTCTTGAGTTTCATAGTTTTGGAAGGTGGAAAATATTAAGCCAAGAACTTTTCCGTGATTGCCTCCCATGTATCAAGAGTGCTCGGTGGGAGTGACAGTAGCCATGACTTCGCTTTGTTCCTGAGAGAAAAAGAGGAAAGAGACATACGGATGGACTCGGGAGAGACTCGATTGAATCGAAAAGTGTCGCATATCTCCAAGAATTTCGCTAGGTGCACATGGAGGTCTACATTCGGTGCTCCTCCAAAAGAACATGAGGTTTGCAACATTTGAATCACCGAAGGTTTAATTTCGAATGTATGGGCTTGCACCGGTGGCTTGACGATGCTCGACTGATTTAGAAATTGGGGTTGAGCATATTCCTTGATTGTTTTCCGACGTTGCTGTGGCACTACGTCACCTCCTTGCCCGTGCTCCATGGCTTCTTGAGGTTGCCCTTACTGTCTTAGCCTCCTTTGAAGGGTTCGTTCTATCTCCGGATCGGGTTGAAGTAGCTCTCTTTGGTCTCTTCTTCGCATGCAAGATGGAAAATCTCACCTAAACAGACAACAATAGAAAACAAGTGAAATAAAGAAAAATAACTTGGTCGAAGAACAGTTGCTTGGCATTAGGTTAGCAGAAAAAGAATCTCCGGCAACGGTGCCAAAAACTTGTTGCGTAGTTAAAGGTAGTGCATGCAAGTATACGTATCGCAGATAAGTAATATAGGGTGAGTAGAGTATCGTTCCCACGAGGACTCTTATGCTAAGCACTGAAATTGGCACAACTACTTCCTAGCCAAGTCAATCGAATGAGTTGAGAAGCATGCAAGTAATTAAAAGATAGAAAGTAAACAGACAGAAAATAAATAGATGGAAATCAGTCGACAAAAAGCTCCTAAGGTTCACAACTTCCCACTTCTAGTCTTAAGTAAGAATCCTCTTTCACACAATGAATTCTGTCATGTTACTAACATAGGGTTCTAGGGTTTCCCCACTTTCATCGTATGCACTTTCCGATGTCATACGAATGTACCTAAGCAGAAGACACTAATGCACTCTATTCCTAGGAGATTAATGTTGAAAGGCCAAACTAAACCAACCCTAATTGGCTATCTAGGGTGCTCACCATCTTCCGATGCGCTCACACGAATAACCTCACCTTCTGGCATAAGCTAACCTAGATTATGCAATTTATAACATGACATCGATTCCCTCTTCCGAGGCTCCTTGTGGTCTCAAGTTCGATCTCGTGGGTGATCAATCCAAAAGAAAGCATGAAATACGAAATTGCATAAACAACATCAAGGAGGCGTACCTCAATAGAATCATACATGTAAAAGATAAAAGTTTTACTTAAGACATAGAAATGGTTCCATTGATCCCCCTAGAAATCTAGGGGTTTAGTTCCACATTTTCGAATAAACTAAAAGAGTTAAAAGAGAAGACAACATATTGAAAATCAGAAGAAAAAGGACAAAAAGAACTCTAAATAGTGGAGTTGAATCTCCCGATCCCGACTTCCCGAATTGTTGTTGTAATCCCTCTTCTCGTAGTAGAGTTGGTGCATTTTTCTTCCACTCTTGTATATATATATGTATATATATGTATGTATGTATGTGTCTTTGTCACTTGTATGGGTGCACCACTATATATAAAGGAGGTATGCTTGCTCTATTCTTGATCTGGTCAGTGTGGGATAGGAGGTAGTGGGCCCCAGCAATTTTGCCTCAGTAAACCACTGTTGAAGACCGCAGTCTAACCAAAATGCCTCAGTAGACCGCGGTCTATCCACTATTTTGCGCGCAGTTTTCTTCTTTCAGCCATAATTTCCTCGTTTCAGCTCCAATTTGGGATCTGTTTAATGCGTTAGAATCCTGACTCGACAAAATTTCTGATAATATATTATTTTCCCTATTTCTCATATGTGGAATATGATAAATTTCTCCCAAAATTTGCTGCATCAGACAAGCCATGTCTTCATCCTTCCCTGCACATCAACCAACTCCCAGCAGTATCTAATCTATATGTGGAGCTCTGAAAACTATCATTCATAGCAATTCAATCCCAATACAGAATAGTTATGCAATTGACTTGTAAATATATGGGAAATGGCCTAAAACATACGATTTTAGGTCGGAAATGGACAAATAAATTATACAGTTCATTGCATCAACAATTATGCAGTGAATTGTGCAGTCTATTCAAAACATAATTTTTGCATAGAAAATCGGAATGGTTCCAGGCATCATTAGCTTGAGCAGCTTGGAAATCCAATTGTCCCCTAGAAAGCTTGGGAGCCTCCTCAGTCAAGAATCGAGCGAGGTTCTGGCTGGTCAAGTATAAAAGCATCTTCTGCTACCAACTTTTAAAGTTCAATCCATTGAACTTTCTAGGTTTCTCGTTGTGGTTATCAGGAACCACAGCAGACACAAAGCTTGTGCCTCCCAAAGGCATGACTAGGGCAGAGCTCGAGCCTTTAGCCATAGCAGTGGCAGCATCACTAGTAGCAACCACGATTGGAGTGTTATCGGTAGCCATCTGAGATCAAAAAGACAAACAAATATGTTTTAAGATTATAATCATGAATAAAATAAAATAATCTTGATGACCATAGTTAGAAGATGAATAATATAAGTAGAAATAATTTTGATTCTTTCTTGGGGCACGAAATTACGCTAGAAAGACTTTACCGTAAGAGAAAAGAATAATCGACTAAAAGAAAAGAATACAATAGTATGAAAATATTACCAATCATTGAGACCTATGTCGATCATAGTTTTCTTATGACTTATTCACCCCTCTCAATCGTGCTGGGGATACATGGATGTTAGTCTCCCAGGATACAATAACTGTAGAGCTGCAAGTAGCACCGGAATTGAAGCTCCAAGGGGAACTGAACGGAAATTGCAAACTACTGAAATTAATGCTGGACAAATAGAGAGAGGCTAATTTTAAAAAAATTGGATGTAGCAACCTATACCAAGTGGCTCTATACTCAAAGAAGAAGGGAGATTGTCAGTTGAATGGTATAGAACTGGGTTACTTATACAAAGGAAGTTTCCCTTTTCACTTCGCATTGTTCTCCATACATTCCCTCCCATTCATACAAATGGAGATGCCGGTGACTTGAAGAATTTAGGTTGACAATGATTGCAACCATTCAATACGTATTCGTATTCTTTCATTTGGCTGCAATAATCCATGTAATTGAGATAGTTAATTGCAAATGATTGATGGAATTAAAGGAATGTAATAGGAGATTTCATTCGGATGTGCATGTCACTTTCTTGCACATAACTGCAATTCAACTGATCCGAAGGCGTAGTTGATTCTATCTCCATTTACATATGGATTTATTTTGGCCCATTTATTTTCCTTCAATTTCAAGAGAAAAATTTCTCATTCACTCTTTTATTGATGCCATCTTTCCAACATAATCGTAGTTGATTTGACTAAGCATTGCCCTGCTCTTTTTCCTTCTCGCAATCATATATTACTTCCGAATGCATCACGCTTTTGAATCATATTTAACTCATGGGCATAATTATCGGGATTTAATGTTGCACCAACAGACCTATTTTATGAGTAGCCCCGAAGTCCAAGCGTTTATAAGTTAAATATAACTCTTTAATGGGTAAATAACCTAATTAAGCATGTACCTTGGGCACATTGTCACTTTTAGCACGAGCTTTTTCATGTGACCTAAGAAGGCATAAATTATGAAATATTTAATACAGCACTATAAAATCTGTCAAAATTAGACAAATTTGATGCACGTTAGTGGTTTAGTTGTGGCAATGGAGAGTAATATGGCAAAGCCACATGGAGGAGGTGGGCAACATGGTATTTAAGCCCAAAAATCAAACCTTTTTAGTTTAAAATATCAAGGTCACTCTTTTAATTTGATTCGCCAAAATTCCCAAAAACATATAACTCAATTAGGACTTCTATTCTCCTGTGCTTCTCCTCTCTTTTTCCTTAATCTTTCAAATCTCCAAAATCTTCAAAATCCCCAAAGAGAAGCAAGGGTTTTTGAGTTTATAAGTCATATTAGCATTGGGATAGCCTTTGGTGGTCCCAAAAGTAGAGTGGACAGGTCATCGGTAGCCTAAGAAGAAGCACTAGTAGGTGTCGCCAATGAAGGCTATAGTGGTTCCCATCACAGTAGGAAGAAATAGCTTTTGCTCACATAATAAGGCATGTGATATTTATTGTTAATTAGCATTTTTTTAGTAAGGATTTTAATTGGTATTTAACCAGTGTTGCATTAAATTAATAGCAATGTTATTTCCTGATGTCAAGATGGATACATGCTTTGAGCTGCTTGTGCATCATGATAGAAGATTAGTTTTTGAACCTCATGTTACATATGTTGGGGTGAACTATTGTCTTCAAAACAGGATGGTGATTGAATATCATGGATTGATTTGATTGATTTCGTAGCCTCTTTAGGAATCAATAAATTATCAAAATTGTGGTATAAATTCCTAAGCAAACAGTCTATTGGTTTAATTGAGAAGAGGGATGATGCTGGACTTACAACTATGGCTCAACTTTGGATTAAACATGGTTGTATCCCTATATATATATATTGAAGTTAATAATTTAAACGATGGGGAGGAAACTACAGGAAATGATGAGGCTGAAGGTTCAAGTGGCAAAGAAAAATCATCTGCAGATGAGGAGTTTGGTAACCTAGATTCGTATGAGAATGATGAAGAATTTAATGAAGTAATGAGTAAAAGGAGATCTTCGATGTTGAGAAAGAGAAGATGGGGTGAGAGTAGTGAAAAAAATGTGTAGATAGAAGAAAATCATACTTAAATCAGATCAAATGTTGAGAGAAATTTTTTTCAAGTGATTATTATTCATCTTGTGATAAAGTTATAACACCACATACCAATAATGATGAAGAAGGAAAGAGAAAGACAAAGGAGATGGGTAAGAATATGGGGGTTGACCAGTTATGCTTAGTAAGAAACTTGAGCCATTGGTGAAGTTCAAGGAAGTTGTGCAAGATTATGCTATTAAAAATCGCAAGCCTATTAGGTGGACTAGAATTGAAAACAATAAAATGGAAGTTATGTGTGCCAAAAATTATCAATGGAGAATATATGGTAGTTTCACTCAAAGGAAGGATGGTTTTATAATTAAGAGGTATGAATCTGAGCACAAGTGCTCTACACGTGCAAGGAACATGGAAGTGACATTGAAATGGCTTGCAAAGTAATATTTGGAGAAATTTGGAAATAATTTTAATTGGAGCATAATGATATTAATCGAGGATGTGAACTAGAATTTGAATGAGAGTTAGTAAGTCTATTAGTTATAGAGCTATGGAAAAGGCAAGAAAATTATTGATAGGCTCACTAAATGAGCACTATAGCATCCTCCCATCATAGCTAGCCAACAAGCCAATAGCAACAACAATAGAACCAAAACTAGCCAACAATCCAATAGTCGCAACGAAACCAAAACCAACCAACAAGTCAAAACAGCAGGAAGGAAGCAGCAGCACAAGACCAAGAAAAAGCTAACAAAAGCAACAAACCAAGCATACAAGATAATATGTTGATATTGGCCTCTAGAATGTTGTCACCTGGTCTAGTGGATATATTTTAGTTATTTTTGGGGTGCCAAAAGAACTAGCACCATCTCATGGTTGTTTTTTTGGGTCTATTGGTTTAGACTTTGAAATTTTTGGGTCCCTTTTTTTTTTGTAATTGATCTTATAATTATTTTGAGCTTGTTGGGTTCTTTTATGTGTAATTGACCTTAATTGAATATTAACATATTATCTTGTGTGTTTTTTTTTATAGAGCATACGTTATGATAGATGATAACATAATGGTGGCAAAATAAGGAGTTTTTCATTAAGCAACGTAACAATGACATAATTCACCCCAATATGCATATACTTGAATTCTTGAACACATCAACTCATTCCTGATAATGATCTATGCTCTTTGTTCCAATCACTAGTCAAGACAACAAACACTATAAAACATATCAACAGTATCAAATGCAGTAGCAACAATTTAGACTACACACTCGGATCTTTATATTCCACAAATAATTTATCACCTCTTCAAGTGCTTTGACTCTCAGCTCATTAAATTTCATCTATGTTTTAGTAACTGTATTTATTATGCTTGAACTCTTTTTTTTTTTTAATCAATTAATGACTATAACACTCTCTTTATATGTTAGTAATCTTGAGTATCATACCATTGTGACGGTAGTCATCTTCCTATGTAAAGTTATTATTAGCATTTTTCATGAAAAAAATAGGACATAAAACATATCATTCACAGTTGACAAACAATTGTATCTTCCAATATATGCAACTCTAGAACCTTTTTCTGGGATTATTGTGGCTCCATGAGGTGAAAAGTACTAGTTGAATCCCATGACTGCAAGCCTTACAAGTACACAACTGAGAAGAGTTGAATGAACCTTTCTAGATCTACCTTTCCATTTCTCTTGCTAACATTTCTCCCATACCAAACAAAGCCTTATGAGTACATTTCCTTTCTATAATGGTTCAAGAATTGCAGAGAATGGAAGCTCATTACCTTGGTGACCCAATTTCAAGGGTAATTGAAGAATTGTAGACAATGATTGAACAATTGCAGAGAAGAGAGGAAGGCATATGCAAATGACAAATAGTAATTGTCAATAGCGGTATTAGGGCTACAAAGAAGCCCTAGTTAAATTATTTGACTATGGAGATTTTGGGTGAATGAAATTATAGGGTGCCCTTTGCTTTTTAAACTGAATGAATTTAATTGTTGGGCATAACTGACATTTTGCTCACCTCGTCCAAGTGGCTTTGACAGATCACCCTCCGTCTGCCATATGTACAACACTAACGTGACAAGTAAAAAATTTCTATTAATTTTGACAGAATTTGGAATGTCGTACTAAACAGGAACAAATGTTTCATAATTTCGACCTTCCTAGATCAAGCAAAAAATTCATGTTAAAAGTGAAAATCTCAATAAAATATATTCTAATTAGATTGTTCGCCCTCTTTAATTATTTTCCTCATTTTTCCTTCTCTTTTGCAAAATAATGTTGTGAAGGTGGGAGAATAATGCAATTCTCTTTGGCTATGCTTGGTCTTCCTACATTCTGATATTTTCCACTCCTTCAAGAGGCCTCGTAATCAAAGGTCGCAGCTGCGATCCTTGGCGCTCAATAACGAGAAAATCTTTAACGGAGCGGTCATGAGATGTAGGCAATGTTGACATAGTATATTCATCCAACTAGAATCCACTATTTATATTCTTGTCCAATTATAGTTCATCATTTATAAGGTTTTTATATTTTTCAAAAAATTTGAGGATTAATTATATTCGTATAATTATTTATTACATGTCAAGTTTTGATTAAACGGATATACTACATCATTATTGACATGTCGTATAATCGCTTCATTGAATATTTTCTCCTTTATTAACATTGTGCCTTTTCTTGTAGACATTTACCCATCCTCACCAGCCCTTCAGTCACGCTTTACCTGCCAACTTTAAGTGTCTGCGATAGGAAACTTTGTTTCTTATTTGGATGGTTAGGATGATTATCCTCTTTGTATTTTCTTTACTTTATGAGGATTCCTAATCTCTGGAATTGATTTCCATTTCGATTAACCATTTATTCTTTATACATTTGGACCATATTTATTCAAATGAAAGTGAGTAAATGGTTATGACCAACTCAAATTCTATTGTTCTATTAGAATAACCGGTTCAAGCCATCACGCTAGCATATGCACCCTGTTTATGGAGAAATTCTTAAGTAATTCTATCTTAACACGTGGCGCGAGGAAGCAACAATTGAAATTTGATGAACAAGCAAATTAATATTAATCACATACCTAGACAGTTGCCATAATTATTAATAATAAAAGTAATTTGATTGATTATTCATCACCATATTATTATGAGATAGGACCATTTAAGATAATTACATGTGATAAGTACCAAAATTAATGTACTTCACACATAAGGGGGAGTATTAAATACTAAATAATAAATTATACCGTTATCTAATAAGGATAAATTTTTAGAGTAAAATGTTATAACAAACTAAAATTCTAATATGTGTGTGTGTGTGTAAATTTATTCTCATTGGCTCGTTAAAGACTTTCAAAATTATAAGAATCCTCCCAGTACTCATCCCGACTTATCAATTAACCTTCCTATAGTTAGTTGGTTATGATGTGTTTATTATACCATGATTACTACCTCATTATAAGCACCGTTCTATCTCTTCAAATTTGTCAAATAAACAACCTTCGGGGCCTTATTCACATATCAGACCCCCTTAGTTTAGGACACTCATCGATTACGTCCTTGATGCACCTTATGTTAGTTAGGATATTCAAAGAACGCCCTTGAACTTAATCATGTTAGGGAATCTAGAGATTCCATCCTGGAACCTCCTCACATTAGGGCACAAAGAAATTTCACCCTTCGCACAAAGAAATTTCACCCTTCGCACAAAGAAATTTCACCCTTAAACCTTCTTAAGTTAAGACATTAATACGTCCTTTAACCTTCTTTAGTGACAGTCCGTCCATGAACCTCAATTGCATGGATGTGCCCTTGAATATGTGTATGTTAAGACATCCTCCTTGAGCCTCTGCAAATTAGGACTCTCATCATTAAATCTCCGTAGGCTAGGACGCTGTCCTTGAAGCCCTTAGGGCTCACGTCCTTGAATCTCTGTAGTTCAGACTCTCGTCCTTGGATCTCCGTGGAATAGGGCAACTTCATTTAATCTAGTACTGTTGGGAATAAACTGTTGGTCTTGTTCCAAAGGTCCTCAAAGTTAATTTCGGTGAGACCGCTCGGTTAGGTTCAAAAATGGTAGGAGAATGATCAAGAGGAAGAAAAGGTCTAAGTTATGAATAATGTCTTGTATGTATCATTTTGATTGTACAGACCCCATTTATATAGGGGTGGGGGAACACGAGTATTAAATACACGTCATGTAACTTATGGGATAAGTAACCTCAGCAGTACGGAAAATGTCAGAACTATGGAGGTGCAGGTGGCGTCAGTCGTACGGATTGACGTGACTCCGAGGCGGCACTGGTGGTACGGACGCCGCCCTAGCGGCGTTTGCAGTGAAGCCTAGGCGTTGAAACAAGTGAATGGGCTTCCTTTCTGGGCTGTGACATGGGCCGGCCTTCAGCAGGGGTGAGGGCCCCAGGCCCGGCCCTTACACTTGCCCCCGAGTTTTACGTGTCAAAAGGCGCGGGAAACTTATTCTTGAAATTTGCAAACTATGCCAGACTCGGGGGTGACACGTGTTTGGCTAGGGGGTAGTGGACTGTCACGTCTGGGGCGGCGTGAGTGACATGCTGCCCCTTGGCCTTCCCCGGGCATTAACTGCCCCTCGCCTGTTCGTAGTTTGACCCCCGTCATTATCTCTCCCCACATCACTCAGCCCGAAACCTCCCTTGTTCTTCTTCGCTCCGGCTCCCCGTGTCCCCTCTCCTCTCCGATCATCCGATCATCTTTTCCCTTGTTCCGACTGCAATGGCTTCCTCAAGTGCTCTGGTGTCCTCCCCCGGGAACCTAGGTGATGAGATATTCGTGAACAAGCTCACCCCCTCTCGATTTCTCACCTCATTGAAACTAGGGAGGATAGGGGCCGACTTTGCCCCTCGCTTCCCTGCCGAGGGCGAAGAGCCATCCGAACCTTGGCCAGGGTAGTTCATGATCTTCCCTGAGCAGGTTAGGGCTGGCCTTCATTGGCCGTTAGCTGAACCGGTGGTAGCCATGTTGAGGTATTACCGCTTAGCCCTAGGACAGCTCTCCCCTACCTCATGGCGCGTGTGGACGGCTTTTTACCTCTACTGTAGGGTGCATAGGATAGCCTACAGCAGACTTCTCTTTAGGTTCTTCTACTTATTGATCCAAAGGTCTAAGAGCGGCTATTTCCACTTCCAACCGTGTCGCAAGAAAATCTACGAGGCACTCGTGACGAATTATGGGTCCACCAACTCTGGGTGGAAAGACTCATTCTTTTTCATGAGAGACGCCGAGGGTTGGAAGTGGCGTCAGGACCCCCGCGAGGAGTTCCACGACGGTGACCCGTGGGGGTCGATGAAGAAGGAGGAGCGCGCCAATGCTAAGAAGTTCCGTGGCGTGAAGATCGACGCGCGGAGCATTATCACCTATGAGAACCTGATGAGATATGGTCTCGTGTTTGAGGCGCCCTGGAGATGGAACGTTGATGAGGACACATGCGGGTTGCCCAAGGGTATCTTGGTAACTCTCTAACTCTGTTCCTCTTCTTTTTGTTTCAGAGAAGGGCGAGTGGGCTAGGATCATTGATAAACTGCTGATGCAGGAGAAGGCTCTAAGAGAAATCAAGAAGAGGAAGCGTGCTGAGGAGGAAGATGTTCTCCTGATCTCCTCTTTCGCGGCTGGGGGTCACAGCGCTACCGCCTCGGCAAGGGAGGTCCCCTTTGAATGGGAGTCCAGTGAAAGTGGGGTGCTGGTGCAAAAGCGGTGCAAGATCCGATTCACGTCCTCGAGCCTGGCCAGTGCGTCGACTCCCGCGACTCCCCAAGGGGAGGCTAGTCCCGGCTCGCCTCAGGCCCCTATCTTGGCGACTCCAGGGTCAGCGGCACCATCTTCCCCGGGACTTAATGCCTCGTTGAGGCGCTCTCCAGCGCCAATGTCTTCGGCACCTCTCCCAAGCCCCGTTCAGGCGCAAGAGGAGGGTGAGGGCTCAGAGTAGTTGGCTCCCCCTGTGGTGGACCAGGGTGAAGAACATGCTGAGGTAAGTGACGCTTATCGTCGAGCTCAACATTAGAATAACTTGGCATATTTCTGATCTTCCTACGCTCTTGTGTAGGCATCCCTCCCTACAAATGGTTCCCCCATCCGGGGGCTTCTAGGGGATGTGGAGACGCAGCTGCGCCTCACCAGGGCCCTGCAACACCTTGTGGGGGAGTTGCCATAGTTGGAGACGAGGGAGGACCTCTTCTCCTACGCGCGCTACTATTCGTTGATGGTGAGTATTTCTGTCCATTTTCTTGACCTTAGTCTCAAATGGGTTGCTGACAATAAATTTTGGCAGGGTGCGATGATTCCCGGGTTGCTGATGGAGACTTGGAGCCAGGAGTGTGCCCTCGTTCCCGAGTTATAGGCCCAGATCTAGCGACTCACGAACAAGAGGCGCAATTGGAGGAAGCAGCGCCAAAACATGCGCTCCAGCATCCAAGACCTGAAGTCCCAGGTGGATGCTGCGGAGCAAGAGGCTGCCGGGGTCCGAGAAGAGGTTGAGGCACTGAAGATGTGGCTCGCCTCTGAGGAGGCGGGGAAAGCTGAACTCCGAGAGGAGGTGAGAGCCCTCAAGGAACAACTGGATTAGGAGCGGGCCAACACGGCTGCTGAAGAGGGCAGGCTCCAGGCTCAGTTGCAGGAGTCTGCCCTGACACTGTCTTCGGTTGCTGCGGAAAGGGCGAGGGAGGTGGCGCGCGCCAGGCCGGAAGCTGTGGAGGAATACAAGGCTAGTGACGCCTTCACAGAGGAGCTGGCGACGCGAGGTGGTAGAGCTATAGAGGATTCCCTCCGTTCTGTCAGAGATGACCTCCAACGTCTACATCCAGGAGTCGATCTGATAGAGATCCCTAGCCTTAACTGTCTCCGCCTCCTGGACGAAGCGCGTGGCGCTGCAACCCCCTAGGCTTAGGGATTATGCAAATAAAGCCTTGTAAAGATTCAATGAATCTTTGTTTTTCTAGTCTGGCTTTGTAATTCTGCTCTTAAGTAATGAAACGCTTTCTTGTTTCGAGGCCATGGAGTACTATGCATAATGCTTTTGTTTTTCACCGTGTTGGGCATTGATTATGTCTGACTAGTGTCGGGGCGCTCTATGGAGCCTCGGGTCAGTATCTGCCAAGTGTCGCGGCGCTTTCGTGGCACCTCTGCTTTGATTTGACGTTTCGTATTTGAGCGGTGTATCACAAGGTTCACATACCCGGTGTCGCGTTTCACGTTGCTTTATATCGAAGATCGAGTCGTGATAGGCCATTATAGCTATCCTGAGGCAACGTGTCACATTGTTACCAGCTTCTCTTAGCTTTAACGCGTTGAAACTCATTTGAGTGGGTCTCCGCTTCTGGTTACATCGTACGTGTTCAGACGCTTTAGTCGCGCCACTTGTGGTCTTGTTGCCTTCGGGCTACTGAGGTCTTTAGTTCAGACGTCATTAAAGCGTGCCTCAGGTAGAGGTCTTGGGTGCCCTCGAATGACGGAGGTCTTGGGTGCCCCAGGGTGTCTGAGGCCTTTGGTGCCCCAGGGTGTCTGAGGCCTTTGGGTGCCCCAGGATGACTGAGGTCTTGGGTGCCCCAGGGTGTCTGAGGTCTTGGGTGACCCTGCATGACGGAGATCTTGGGTGCCCCGGGGTGTTTGAGGTCTTTTTTTTTTTTTTTTTAGAGTTCTTGGAAGCAGGGATTAGATTCAGTCAAGCATATAAGGATATACATGAAATAAGGCATGCTAATAGAAGAATTTATTGATCACCTCTGCGTTAAATGTGTGTGGCAGTGTGCGCCCTTCCATGTCCTGCAAGATGTATGCGCCTGGGTGCGGGATTCCGGTGATGCGATATGGGCCTTCCCATTTGGGTGTAAGTTTGCCTGGTTGGTGTTGGCGAGAGAATTTGTTCTGGCGGAGGACCAGGTCTTCTACGCTGAATTGCCGCGCTCGAACCCTGTGGTTGAAGTAGCGCGTTGCCGCTTGCTTTGCTCTCTGCATGTGTGCGAGAGCCTGCATGCGCCTTTCTTCAACGAGGTCCAAGTCCTTCCCTCGGAGACGATCGTTTTCTTGCTCCCCAAACATGGCCACTCGGTGGGTGTTTACTGCTACCTTGGCAGGAATAACTGCCTCTGAACCGTAGATGAGGGAAAACGGTGTCGCGTTGGTGGCAGCACGGGGCGTTACGCGATATGCCCACAGCACACTATCCAGCTCATCGACCCATGACCCCCCGAGGGCATTTACTCTTGTGCGCAAGCCATGTAAGAGGGTCCAGTTGGTGACCTCGGTCTGTCCATTTGTTTGTGGATGCGCCACTGAGGTGAAGCATTGCTTGATTCGAAGCTCTTGGCACATTTCCTGGAAAGCTTTCCCTCTGAACTGCGTTCCATTATCTGATATAAGGATGTGGGGGACGTCGAAGCGGTACACTATGTGTTTCATCACAAACTTGCGGGATGCTTTGTCAGTGATGGTGGCGACTGCTTCAGCTTCCACCCACTTGGAGAAATAGTCCACCGCGACAAAGAGAAACGGCGCTACGCAGAGGCTACCGGGAAGGGTCCTAATATGTCTATCCCCCATTGCGCGAAGGGCCAGGGAGACATCATACCAGTGAGCTCAGTGGGTGATCTAGCAGGGTGGCGCTCAAATGCCTAGCACGCGGGGCAGCTTCAAACCAGGGTCTGTGCGTCATCCATCATTGTCAGCCAGTAGTATCCTTGTCGGAGGGCTATGCGTGAAATCGCCTTGGCTCCCTGGTGACTTCCTGCGATTCCCTCATGAATTTCGCGTGATACATAGTTTGCCCCATCCGGACCAAGGCAGCACAGAAGGTCTGGGATACCCTGCGTCGATAGAGTGTGCCCTCCAATATGGTGTATCTTGCGGTGCGCAACTTGATACATTGAGCCTCGACGGGGTCGGCGGGGAGGTGATCCTTTTCCAGGTATCGACGAATGGGCGTCATCCAGTTCTCCTCATTCCGAGCGCATAAGACTGCGAGAGGCGTGTACGTCTCGGAAACCCGACAACGCTCAATAAAGTTGAGGGAGGAATAAGCTTGTCCTCTGGCCGCCTTGCTGAGTAGATCCGCCCAGTGGTTTTCGTCTCTGGGGACTTGGATGATTTTCGCTTCATCGAACTGGCGAACCACTTCCTTCGCCCTCTCCAGACAACGCTTCATGTTGTCCCCCTTGGCCTCGTATTCTCCGTTTAGCTGGCCGACCACAAGTTGCGAGTCACATTTGGCAAGGACTAGACGTGCCCCGGCCCCTTGTGCTATTAGCAGCCCAGTGATCAGGGCTTCATATTCCGGCTTGTTATTAGTCGCGGGGAAGGACAGGACGAGGCTATAGGTGAGCGGCGGTCCTTCCAGGGGAATTATCACACAACCTGCCCCAGCGATGCCTCTGGTGGAGGACCCATCAGCGAGCACTTCTCAGACATCAGCGGGCGGGTGGGTTGGGGGACCGTTTGGCCTGGTGTTCTCTGCAATGAAGTCAGCCAGCGCCTGGGCCTTAATAGCTCCTCTTGGCTCGAAAATGATGTCGAATTCGCTTAGCTCAATGGCCCACCGTACCATTCTCCCCGATAGTTCAGGCTTGCGGAGGACTTGTTTTAGGGGTTTGTCGGTGCGGACAGCGATGGTGTGCGCTTGAAAATACGGCATCAGTTTTCACGTTGCCAGGATGACGGCCAAGGTAAATTTCTCCATTGGTAAGTAGAGGCGCTCCGTCGGGATCATGACTTTGCTCACGTAATAGACTGGGCATTGTGCTCCCTCTCGTTCCACAACGAGGACGGAACTGAATGCGACCTCGCTTATCCCGAGATAAAGCCGCAGTGTTTCCCCCAGCATTGGGGTCGCCAGACACGGGGGAGAGCTGAGGTATGTCTTGAGCTGAGCAAATGCCTCCTCGCACTCCGCCATCCAAGTGAAGGCTTTCCTGCCCTTATCCCTGTGAAGAAAGGGAAACATTTGTCTCGCGCCTTAGAGAGGAAACGGGAGAGTGCCGCAAGACGGCCTGTGAGACGCTGAGCCTCCTTGATCGTCGAGGGGGATTTCATGTCTTCTATAGCTTTAATTTTTTCGGGGTTATCTCAATACCTCTATGCGTGAGCATGAACCCCAGGAATTTCCCCGACTTCACCCCAAAAGCACACTTTTCAGGATTGAGCCGGAGGTTGTAACGCCTTATCACCTCAAACGCCGCCCGAAGGTCTCCTTGGTGCGCCGCCGCTCGCTCGGACTTGATGATCATATTGTCAACGTACGCTTCCATGGTAGTCCCCAGCTGGGCTACGAACAGTCGGTTGATCAACCGTTGGTATGTGGCCCCTGCGTTTTTAAGGCCGAACGGCATCACGCGGTAGCAGTAGACCCCGTCTGCTGCATAAAACGTCGTTTTTTGCCTATCTCCCCGGATGCATCGCTATTTGGTTGTACCCTGAATAGGCGTCCACAAAGCTGAGCAGCTCGTGGCCAGCTGTGGCATCTACCAGCTGGTCTATTCGGGGCAGCGGTGTCCTTGGGGCATGCCTTATTGAGGTCCGTGTAGTCCACACGCATCCTCCATCGCCCATTCGGTTTTCGCACCAGGATGACGTTGGCTACCCACATTTGGAAGCGGACCTCCTCAATGAAGTTCGCTGCCAGGAGCCTCGCTACCTCCTCGCGGATGGCCTCTTTCCGCTCCGCCCCCCTAGGCCATCGCAGTTGGATGACAGGGCGGGCGTCTAGGTTGACTGCGAGGCGATGGGTGATGATCGATGGGTCGATACCTGGCATGTCTGTAGGCGTCCATGCAAACACATCAGAAAATTCTCTTAATAATGCAATTAAGTTTTGCTTACTGGAGGTGTCTAACTCCGCGCCAATTCGGACGCTCCGTGTCGACGCCAGGAAAACTTCCTCCAGCTCTCCCATCGAGGCAAGTAGCTCAACCCCATCACGTGGGTTAGGCTCAATCTGTAGAGTGGGGCGAACACGGGTCTCCTTGAGGGTTGCCAGATGGCTACGCTTCGCCACCTGATGGTTTCCCCGAACGCCTCCTGTGCCACGGGTGGTAGGGAATTTGACCATTTGATGGTAAGTGGACGGTATCGCACGAAGAGCGATCAGCATGGGGCGTCCCATGATCGCGATGTAGGCGGACTGGATGTCTACGACCAGGAAAGTAGCCATGCAACTTGAGCTCTTGTTGCCATCTCGCAAGGAGAAGGGTAGGGCAATAGTTCCCCTTGGATACACCGTCCCCCGGTTGAACCCTACCAAAGGGCGTCTCCGCTGGGGAAAGGTCCACGTCAGCGAAACCCATTTTCAGGAAAGCGTCATAATACAATACGTCGGCCGAGCTTCCGTTGTAGACGAGAATCCGTCGTACCTTGAATCCCCCAATGTCGGCCGTGATCTCCAATGCCTCATCTCGTGCTGAAGGAGGTATGGTCACAGCGTCTTCGTCAGTAAACGTGATCGAATAATTGCAGTCGCGCTCCAGGCATTGCATCTCGTGAGCGGGGCGCTTACTTCTGGAGGAGCGTTCACCAGTGATCATATGTGTCATCCCTCGACGCTCTTGGGGTGGTGGGTCTCTGGCCACCGACCTCTCATTTCCTCGCTTGTCCCCAGATGGGTTCCTCTCCTCAGGGTCTCGGCGCCAAGTGTTTCTGGCAGGCGGCCGCTGCACGTATTCTTGCAGATGCCCCCCCGGACCAGTCGTTCGATCTCTGACTTCAACTGCCGGCAGTCTTTTGTATTGTGGCCCGTCGCCCGGTGATATTGGCAATACTGGTCCACATCCGGGCCCAACGTTTCTTTAGTTTTGAGGGGCGCTTTGATCAGGCGCCATTTCTCTCCTTCCGCGAGGACAACGGCTCGCGGGGCCAACAACGAGGTGAACTTCTCCCGTTTATTGTCCCGTCCACGTTCTTCGTGTCGGCCAGTAGAGGTTTCTTTTCGCTTGGCATCCTTGCACCTCCAGTCGGCCTCCTCGATTGTCATGAACCGCTGGGCCCGCGCTGCTAGGTCGGCAAAATTGTTGGGGGGATCAATGATCAAGTTCTTTGCAAAAGCGTCATCCCTTAGGCCGCTTTGGAATGCGGCCATCTTCTCCTGTGGGGTCAGGTCGTCCACCTCGGCCGCCACTCTTACAAATCATTCGTACCAGTGGCGGAGAGACTCACGATCTCGTTGTTGCATCCCAAAAAGTTCCATCGAGGTGTGCTTAATCCGAAGTGAACCTGCGAAGCGCTCCAGGAACCTCTCTTTCAGCAAAGCGAAGTGGGAGATGGATCCCAGCTCTAGCGAGTAGAACCAGTCTGCGGCGAGGCCTTTTAGCGTTCCTGGAAAAAGGAGACATTGAATCGCATCCGTGGCCCCTTTCCCCAGGAGGGAGTTAACGTGGGCGCACAGGTGGTCACACGAATCGGATTTTCCGTCGTAAGCAACTATCTGCGAGACCTTAAACTTATGGGGTAAGGTGACCGCCTAGATCTCGGCAGAGAACGGGCTGGCGACATCCTCCTCAACGGTCGAGAGGCCATACCGGCGACGGTTGTTGGCTTCAAGGGCTCTGGCTACATGATCCTCGACCAATTTCTGCACCTCCCTCACGGTCATGCCGGTGCCCACTTGGGAGATGTCGTCTTCAGAGGGAACAGGCGTCAAACGCGGGCTCATGGCGACTACAACAGGAGGGGGAGCGCGCGGCACGCCTGAGGTGTCCCTAGCGCCCTCTTGGCGCCCGTTCAAATGGCGAGATAGCGCAGCCTCCACTAAGGTGGTGACGCGGCGTTCAATGAGTTGCTCCACAGCCTGGCGGGTTCGAATGGGGAGGGCCCCCAGGAGTTCGTCCTAATTTGGATCAGTACGTGGGGGGTCTTCTGGTGTATTTTCCTTGGGTGGGAGGTTAGGGAAGAATGCCTGTTGATCATGAGCAGAACTGGTCGCTCTGCGGTTGCCACGGGTACGAGCCATGGCTTCTAGTTCGATTCCCATAGACGGCGCCAAATGTTAGGTTCGAAAATGGCAGGAGAATGATCAAGAGGAAGAAAAGGTATGAGTTATGAATATTGTCTTGTATGTATCATTTTGATTGTACAGACCCCATTTATATAGGGGTGAGGGAACACGAGTATTAAATACACGTCATGTAACTTATGGGACAAGTAACCTCTGCAGTACGGAAAATATCAGAACTGTGGAGGTGCAGGCGGCGTCAGTCATACGGACTGACACGACTCCGAGGCGGCGCTGGTGGTACAGACGCCGCCCTAGCGGCATTTGCAGTGAAGCCTAGGCGTTAAAACAAGCAAATGGGCTTCCTTTTTGGGCTGTGACATGGACCGGCTTTCAGCAGGGGTGAGGGCCCCAGGCCCGGCCCCTACACGCTCTACGGTAGTGACACCATCATTTGTTTTTTGAATGAGAACCATTTTACGTAAACATTTCATTCATCTGCATGAATGGAGATTACCTTATGCCCGTGCTTACTCATGTGTCAAGACCTACCCCCATGTGAGAACTTGCTGAAACTCAACTGCCTCCCTAGCTAGTTTATTTTAACAGAAGATCATATGATATTGAAGAACATGCAAAGCTCTTCTATGAATTATGGACACTCGACTTTCGATCGTTTCTCACTTAAGGAAGGTGTGATGCATAACCAACTTGGGGTTGACCTAGTGGTTCACTCACAAAACCCTCAAATGGATAATCATAGGATCGAATCCCAGGTTGGGAGGGTCGACGGGAATTTTTCCAAGGATTCCGACCCAATTGCAGATTAGTCTCAAGGTACACTTTGACTGACTCAGGGATACTGCGTAGTGCAAACAAAAAAAGGTGTGATGCATAAATCCAATTATCATACCCCTCGAGTTCGATATGTGAGATTTGGATCATTGGTGATTTGCGAGTGTTGGTACTAATGTTGAACAGTCTCGGAGTCTAAGCCTAATGAGATGCCGGAAAAATAAACTGTAGAAAGATGAAATAAATAAATTAAATTAAATTAAAGATAATATTTACATGATAACAATAGGAAAAAGATGGGCGGCCATATTGTTCAGGGTCAACTAAGGCTTCCTTCAAAGATAAATATTCTATTTCTATTTCCTAATAAGATGAAATGATATCTATATCTCTATAGCTCCCCTTAATTACCACAAAATGCTCATCTGACACTGATAATTCAATTCACAATTTCTTAGTTTGATTCATCAAACAATTCTCAGAATTCAATTTCACGATTTCACGATAATTGAACTCACGGGAAAAACATATTTTTTTTTTTTTATTGTTCGACTTAATCCAATTGTGAACTAAGCTATTTATACGCTAAGTTGTGAAGTGGCAACTCCAATCTCATTCTCTGAAGATCTTTTGAGTCTCTTGTGCGAGAGAGTCTTCTATTAATGTGTGTGTGTCTATATATATATATATATAATGTGTGTATGTATGTTACTTGACAATATTCAAGTGATGTCATAACATAATAAAATTTAGTTATTTTAAGAATTTTTTGTGAAATTCTGAAAACAAAAACAAACCTGAAAATTATTAAATCTTTTTGGTTTGTAATAAAAAGTAATATACTTGTTGTATACAAGAATTATCTCCTCTAATGCATTCTTCCATCAAGTTTTGTTTTTTGGAATGATGGTGTATATTACTTGCAACTTTTGATCAAAATTCTTTACATGAGAGAGATCAAAATGTAAAGATCATGTACAAGTGATTTTCAATATATTAGCCACCTGTGACTAGTGTTGTTAGCCGGGCCAGTTCCGGTCCGGGTCGAGCTGGTTCATGAACCGGCTAGGACTGGCCTGACCCGGACCGGGAAGCAAAAGGTCCGCTCCTGTCCGGGTCGATGGTTTCGGCCGAAGTGACCCAGCCTGGAAACGTCACACAGACGGGCCGGTCACGATTTGGTCCGGTCCGGGCCAGGCTGAACCGGTCAATTTTAATTTTTGAATTTTTAGTGTATTTTTAGGATTTTATGTACGATTTTAAAATAAAATTAAAGATTTCATTTTTAGGATTCGAATCCAAATCTTCTACATAAAAGTTAAGAATATTAACCAACTCGACTAATCATATTTTACTTACATTTTTACATTCAATATTATATAATTAATTTTATTAAAGTATGTTTGATTTTTTAGCATTTTCAAATAAATTTGAATTATTTATTTTTTAATGAAATTAAAAGATATAAACATTTCAATTTAACTCATTGGTAGATATATTTGGTATTTATAATATTTTAGATATAATATAAACTAATTATTTTTTTTAAAGAGAGATGTTACGGGAGAGTTGGTTGGGAGGTTGGGGTGTCGCGGGGCCCACTTGCCAGAAGGAAGAGAGAGGAGAGGGCGAGGCCCACTGGCAGAGTTGACCTTGACTCTTGGCAGGTTTTTTTTTTTTTTTAAAAAAGGTCCGGTTCACGGTTCTGGTCTAGGCTGGTCTCAGTTTCAGGCCGATTCCGGGTCGACAACAGTATGGGCCTGTTTTGGTCAATAACGGGCCGGTCCGGTTCCGGTTCAACGGGTGGATTTTGTTCACCCAACCTGTAACTAGGCCTCAAACAATAGGAGGCGGGCTAGTTACGATTGGTGACCGGTTCGGTCTAGTTCACGAGTCGCACGGGCCGGTTCTGGCTGAACCGGACCATTTAACAACACTACCCATGGACGATATGGCGCATCAACTCCTCTTCACTTCAGTGCTTACTCTCAAAAATGCATTTGTTCCATTCCAACCAAATAGTGTAGATGTCATTGTCCATAGCAGACGAAAGATGACCGAGTCGAGTGTTTTCCCTTGTTGTTGCATTCTTCAATCAAGTTAGCTCTGGGATAACCTATTTTTCGTAAAGTTGAGATATTTATATTTAACCTGACATTTTAAGAATCGGCTCCAGTTTTCAAATCAACACTAACAAAATATAGTCAGATTGGATTTCAAAGGTTGGGTCGTGTTCATGATTTTTAACGGTTCAATACAGGTCACTATAGCCGATGGTAAGATTTATATAAGAGTGTCTCCCTATTTCCCTTCCAATATTGAGATATGATTTTATTATTATAGTAAAAAATATTTTAAATATCGAATAAATAGGAATCGTCTGCTTTACTAGCAGTATATAAAATTGATATTGACTACATCACTAATGGGATATAAAACAAGTGCTATCGTTTTGACGGGATATACAGTAACTATTAGTCACACTAGATCAAAATTATCATTTGAAATCGAGCAACGGATTTGAGTTATCATTTGAAGACCAAGAGTTAAGATGAGCATTTTACAGTCAGGTACTCAAGATCAAGATTTAAAATGTGCATTTTGTGGTGCTTCATGCTCATTTTAAAGAGGAGAGTTGAAATTTAATTTTATTATTTTATGAAAATGTATTTGGATATCGAACAAACATAGTGTGCACGGCAAATTTCGAGTCTATAAACTCTGGACAAGAAAAATGAGCAAACAAATTAGATTTGCATTAATTTAGCGGGTACAATTTCTCTAATGAAATTCTGCAAAGAAAATACAGAAAATGGCCTCCTCTGATTCTCTTTCTTGGTTGGTCTCAAGCGAGGGCTGTAGAAGTGTAATCCCGATTGAGGAAAGCTGTGGTCCACCGGGGCGTTTGAGCTTGATCCGGTGGGTTCGATGAAATCTCGAGCAAGAAGCCTCAATGGCTTGGTCTTGGTCGAGAGGCGGGTCCGACAAAATCTCAAGAGAGAGAAGCCTCAATGGCTTGGTCTCAGTCGAAAGTTAGGTCTGATGAAATCCCGAGAGAGAGCAGCCTCAATGAGTTGGTCTCAATCGAGAGTTGGCGGTGGAATCAACGGGGCCTGGGAGCTTGATCCGTTGGGTCCGGCTTGTAGCTCGAGCGAGGGCTGGAGAAGCGTAGTCTCGGTCGAGGGTTGGCACTGACGGGCTTGTAGGCTTGACCCGATGAGTCCATGCGAAGTCTTCCGAGTATCTTTCTAAATCGGCAAAGTTTCGGTGAGTTCTGAAGAGTCTCGATTTCGGCAGAGCTTTTTTAGGTTTTGGCACCTTCTGTTCTATTCAGTGTGTCGATTTCCGAAGAGAAGCCCTCTATTTATAGAGGAGGGGAGTTGATGTGTCAATCCCTATGCTTGAATCTGATTGGTCAATCCGAATCGATCCTGACCATTCATCTTGATTTAATTATCTGATTTTATTTGTAGATAATATCTATTTATATAGATATTTTGTATCTCTCAAGATTCTAGTAGATAATATCTTTTTTTTTTATTTTACATAATATCTACTAATTGGAGATATTGTATATCTTTTAGATTTTGTTTTGATAAAATACCCTATATTTATATGTGAAGGATATTATATAAATTATCTAAAATTGTATGTATTTATTCCAGATAATATCAAATTTATCAGTTAATCACATATATTTTGCTGTGATTCTCGATAATTTCCCGATGACACATGCTGTGTATGTACGTATCGAGAAAAATTATGAAATTGAATTTATTGGAAACTTCAATACCACATTTAATTGGGCATTTAATATGTTGGATAAATTAGTTGACGATTTTATGATTGACTGCAAATTTTCGAGTTCTACAAATGCCCCCTCGAGACTTGCACACGACTTGATTTGATCGAGTGGGACAGTGGGCATGTCTCGAAACCTTCTCTCATTTTTCTACGCTGCACTTTGTTAACACGGAAGACGTATCTATCTTTTCATTTATATTTGCGGGAAGACCTGCCAAATACTGCATGCGGTAACCCCCTGCAGGTGGCGACCTCCTTGGCTTCCTTCATGGCTTGAGAATGAGCCCAGTAATAAATTTGCTGAGTCGAGGAGTCAAACTAGTCTTCTTGAAGGTACATTTGTCGTACCACACAATCTTGGAAGGGCACTTGGCATATCCCTTAATTAGCTCGGCCTTTTTGTAATTTGAATCCAAACAATCTCCCGTAAATCCCAAAAAAATCAGCGCCGCAACATTTAGAAAAAGCTTTCAGGGAGTTTGTTGGATAATGCCGGTAAGATTATATTATTATTCGAGATCAAAACAACCTTCAGCACCTCTATTTATATATATCAAGAAGTTGGGCCTCCATTAATTATAGAACTTGAAGGACAATATGCTGATGAAAGCTATCCCAACAGACGCCAAAGACGACGTGCAAGTATCCTGGAGAGTACCAAGAATTCAAATGCTTTTGGCCATGCAAGTACCTGACCTACATCATCCTTTCCTTGCTTAGAAGCAGGGGCTTGTGGCCGTAATGAATTTTGAGTTATGAAATTGACACGTGGAAAGCCCCGAGAATCCTGATGGTGCCAACGGTGACATTTTGATCGCTGAGTTCTTGCTCGAGCCGGCTCTTGGGCTCTACCAGGAGAAGAATTTGGAAGCTCGACCCCAAAACCGTGACTAGAATGATGATTCTACAGTGTGGAGTGCCAAATATGGTTTGGATGCTGACAAAAGGCTTGGACAACGAGTTGAGGCCTAGAAAGGTTCAAGTGGCCACCGATTATGCCTTCTTCGATTGAATGGTGTTGTGGACGTAGAGGCCGCTAAGGTATACCTTCACGTCTATCACCCCATCGGTTTTCATTGGACGGCCTTCGGACCATTGATTCTCAAGTCTTCCGACGATTAGCAGTGGTGTCTCCATTCAAGTTCCATGAGACACCTGACGGCACCGAGGCGAATCATCAAGATCGTTTTTTTTTTCCTTTTCTTTTTAATGTCAGGGACCACGGTGATGGAAGTCTGTTTCAAGGGCTGCATGGGGCTTCACTTTGATGGATCCAAGCAATGTAGCACGTCCACTCTGGCCATGTCTGAGGTGGATTTGAAGGACTTCTTCTCCTAGCTCACCACGCCAACCTTTATTACCTTCCCATTACCCTCGATCAGGGACATCACGTCGATCTTCCCAAATACAAATAATAGGCTCGAGATCTTGAGCTGTGACATTGGTATTGCCATTCATTTCCGAAGGATATCCGAACGGTCGAGGGGCCATCGGATCTATCTGGAACTTATCTGCACTTTGTTCTTAGCCTCTCCCTATTTTTTAGTTTATGCCACCACCAACGATACTGTTCTTGCGTATTCCTTACCTGCAGGGCTCTTTCCTGTCTTCAGAGGAATTAGGCGACTTCTTTTTTTTTTGTGCATGTGTTCTTTTATTTTTCTTCTGTTGTTTAATGAATACATATGTGTACCCATCTCAGTGCATGCAAATCATATGACTCATGCACATACACATGCATAATTTCTTGTCTGTCAAGAAAATCTTCGTTTTAGGTACGATCCTGTTGAGCATTACAATGAGGATGACCAAGTGCTTTGTGCCGACTTAGCCTGTAGATTTGGGTCAACTTGGCTTTTGTTGACTTGACCTTATGGCCTACTAATGGTTAACTCAGCATTGACGCGCTTTGCAACATCATGGTATACTTGCTATGTAGTTGCGAGGAATGTACTTTGTCGCTACCATGAGGAAGGAGGACAAATGCTTGTGCTGACTTAGCTCATAGGTTCATTCAGCGTCAACTCGACTTAGGTTGACTTGACCCTATGGCTTACTCACGGCTAACTCGGCATCGACGTGCTTCTACATTGTTCATGAGAACTACACTCTGTCATCATTGCAAAAAGGATAAGCACTTGTGCTGACTTAGCCTGTAAGTCTGTTTGGGGTGAACATGGCTTTTAGTTGACTTGATCCTATGGTTCGCTCTCGACTAACTTGGTGTCGACCACTTCATCGTCATGAGGAACATGTTTTGTCTTCGCCATGTGGAAGGCAAGTGCTCGTGCCTACTTAGCCTGCAGGTCCGCTCGGGGTCAACTTGACTTTTAGTTGACTTGATCCTATGGTCTACTCATGGCTAACTTAGTGTCGACGCACTTATCATCGCCTTGAGGAGGAGAAGTGCTGCTTTGCGATCATCATGAGAAGGATAAACACTCGTACCGACTTAGCCCGTAGGTCTGTTGGGGTTCAACTTGACTTCGGTTGACTTGACCCTATGGCTTACTCACGACTAACTTGGCATTAGCGTGCTTCGCCACTGCCGTGAGGACCGCACTCCATCGGCATTGCAAAGGGGACAAGCGCTCGTGCCGACTTAGCCTGTAAGTCGTTCGGGGTCAACTTGACTTAGGTTGCCTTGACCCTATAGCTTACTCACGGCTCACTTGGCATTGACGTGCCTCCCCATTATTCATGAGGACCACACTCCGTCGCCGCTATGAGGACAAAAAGCGTTCACGCTGACTTAGCCTGTAGTCCATTCGGGGTCAACTTGACTTTGGTTGAATTGAGTCTATGGACTACTCACGGCTAACTTGGTGTCAACGCACTCATCATCACCTAGAGGATGACAAGTGCTGCTTCACCATCATTATGAGAAGCACAAATGCTCGCATCATCTTATCGCATAGGAGTTGAAACAAAATTCCATGATGATCCCCTTTTCTTTTCTAACCATGCCCTGACTGTGCACACTCTTTTTTTATGTTTTTTTTTTATAATGTGACCGAACATTGACCAATGTGGCCAAGACTGCCTACGTACCCTTGTGAGGGATCAGGTCATGATGTAGTTCAAGAGAGAGTTTTCTTTTTTGATGGGGTGACTGAACCTTAACTAGTGTAGTCAAGGCTGCCTACGTACCCTCGTGAGGGATCAAGTCACTACGTAGTTCAATGAAGGGGACATTCAGAGATGCTTTATGCGTAGTAGCGCTTTACAAACTTCTTGTTGATAGGGCCAATCCGCAAGCCATCTTTGTCGACCAACTTGTAAGCTCCATTCGTGTATACCTCTTTAACAATGTATGGGCCATCCCACTTAGGAAGAAACTTCTTCCCTGTGCGGTGCGTGACAACAATGGGTCTTCGCACTGCGAGGAGTAAGTCCCCAACTTGAAATGAGCATATGCGAAGATGTTTGTTGAAGGACTTAGACATCCGAGCTTGGTAGCATTCAAGACGTTGTTGAGCATCGAGCCTTTTCTCGTCTAACGCCTCTAGCTCCTCGAGTTGTAACTTTGCATTTTCTTCACTTGTGAGCCCTTCTTGCACCGCTATTCTCAAAGATGGGATCTGGCGCTCTAGTGGGAGAACAGCTTCAACCCTGTATAGCAACGAATAAGGAGTGGACTGTGTTGGGTTTCAAAATGATGTTCGATATGCCCACAAAGCTTCACTGATCTTCTCATGCCAATCTCTCTTTGATTTGTCAACTATCTTCTTGAGGAGATTACAGAGAGTTTTATTGAACGCTTCAGCAAGCCCATTTGCTGCTGTGTTGTAGGCAAAGGAGTTGTATTGCTTGAAGCCAAAGTTTTCACAAAGTTTGTCCATGACCTTGCTGTAGAATGGCCTTCCATTGTCGGTGACAATATACCGAGGCACACCGTATCTAAATATGATGTTCCCACGTATGAAGTTGACCCCTGTCTCCTTTTTCACCTCATGAAATGGGGCAGCTTCAGCCCACTAGCAAGGATATATGCATGCCCACTAGACGACTTTGGCGTCAACGGTCCAATGACATCTAAGCCCCATGCGTCAAAGGGCCACAAGACTACTGTGGGATGCAGCAGTTCCGGTGGTTGGTGAATGAAGTTTGCGTGGACCTGACATGCTTGACATTTCTTTGCATAGTCCATGCAGTCCTTCACCATGGTAGGCCAATAGGATCCCATCTTCTTGAGTTGGAAGTGGAGTTTCGGACCTGACTGGTGAGCACCACAAACTCCAGAGTGCGCCTCCTCTAATGCCTTGGAAGCTTCATCATCGTCAAGGCACCTTAGGAAGATGCCATCAAAAGATCGCCGGTAAAGGTTCCCTTTAAAATAAATAAACCGAGGCGCATGACGCTTTATGTCAGTTTTACGCCTGGGGTTGTCTGGCAACTTGCTGTACTCTAAGTAATCGATCAGAGGTTGTTGCCAGTCTTCCTTTTCGATTTCATAGACTGACGTTGCTCTACATTCATCATCACCTTCAGCATCGTTCGCTGGAGGAATAACCCATCTTTCGCATATCGGGACCTTCATTTCTTCTCCCGTCAAAGTGAAGGCAGATGCCAAGCAAGCAAGCAAGTGCATCAGCTTCTTTATTTGATTCCCTGGGAGCATGTGCTAACATGAAATGCTCGAATTGCTGAAGGAGTTTGCCAGCATATTGAGCAAATGGGATCAACTCGAGCTTTTTCACCTCGTACGTCGAGAGGAGTTGATTCATGACTAGCTTGGAATCCCCGAAGATCTTAAGCTCGGCAATATTCTTCTCTACTGCCATCTCGAGTCCAAGAATTAATGCTTGGTACTCGGCAACATTGTTTGAGCACCTTTCGGTAAGGGCAAAAGTATAAGGCAACACATCGTCTTCCGGAGTGACAAAGATGACCCCTGCCCCTGCACCATGTCTACTTGCTGCTCCGTCGAAGTACATTCTCCAGGGTGGTGTCAGCTCAACGAGCATAACATCCTCGTCAGGTAAATCATCCGAGAAGTTGCAAGTATCGGGAATCGGATGGTCAGCAAGGAAGTCCGCAAGAGCTTGCCCTTTAATTGCCTTTTGAGGTACGTAGACAATTTCGAGCCCTTGCAACAACAATGCTCAGTTACCTACTCGTCCTGAAAAGTCAGAGTGGGACATGATGTACTTGTGAAGGTTCACCCTTGAGATGAGTCAAACTGAATGCGCTTGGAAATAATGTCGCAGCTTTTGGACAGAGAAGATCAAGGCCGAGCATATTTTCTCGATCGACGTGTAATTAATTTCTGCCACAGCCAAGGTTCGAATCAGGTAATAAAGGGCACTCTCCTTCTTATCCTCATTTTCTTGTGCGAGGAGGACGCCCAAGGAACGTTCTTGAGCTGAAAGGTAGAGTATGAGTGGTCGACCCGGTATCGGAGCTTGTAAGACAGGTGGCTTAAGCAGATATTATTTTATACATTGGAAAGCATTCTTGCAAGCATTGTCCCAGACAAACTCTACATCCTTCTTCATGAGTCGGTTAAAGGGTTGACAATGTCCAGCAAGGTTGGAAATAAAGCGACGAATGCATGCCAACTTCCCTTGTAGACTTTTGAGCTCATGAAGGTTCCTTGGCTCGGGCATTTTTAAGATTGCATCAATCTTTGAAGGATCAATCTCGATTCCACGATGTCGAATGATAAACCCAAGAAACTTGCCAGATGTGACCCCGAATGCACACTTCAAAGGGTTCATCTTGAGCTGGTAACGACGCAAACAGTCGAATACTTTTCGAAGATCTGTTAAATGTTCTTCCTCTTGGACTTCACAACCAAGTCATCAACATAGCACTCAACCTACTTGTGAAGAATATCATTTTATATTTCCTGCATTACCCTTTGACATGTTGCCCCCACATTTTTCAATCCAAACGGCATAACTTTATAGCAATAATTGCCTTTTGGAGTCCGAAATGCTGTTAGCTCTTCATCTTTTGGATCCATGCGAATTTGGTTGTAACCAGACATCCCAACCATAAAGGATAGGGCTTCATGACCGTTTGTTGCGTCAACCATGATCTCCGTGATGGGTAACGGAAAGTCATCCTTAAGACATGCATTATTGAGGTCACGAAAGTCCACACAGGTGCGAATTTGGCCTTTCTTCTTCCTCACCGGCACGATGTTTGCAATCCAAGTGGGGTAGGGAACCTCTCGAATGAACCCTGCTTTGATCAACTTATCTACCTCAACTGTTATTTGAGGTAGCAATCCGGGATGGTATCGCCTCTGCGCTTGTTTGATTGGTCGCACTCCATGTTTGACAGAGAGGCGGTGTACTGCGACCTTTGGGTCCAACCCTGGCATCTCTTTGCAGGACCATGCAAAGACATCCCTATACTCAGCCAAAAGTTTGACATAAGCCATTTCCTCTTCTGGACTTAGGCTTGCGCTGAGGTAGATCGAGCGTTGCTCTTCCTCAGTCCCCAAGTTGACCTCTTTCAACTCGTTGACAATAGCTTGCCCTCCTTCTTCCATGGCATCTGGGACCTCCTCCACTTCTGCTTCTTCAGTCTTGTCCTCATCAATATCTTGGATGGTAACATGACAAGATAACATGGCCTCATCATCGGTGCCTTGACTACACCCCTCATTTGGTTTAGTCAATACTACCACTCCAGTGTTTGCCCTTAGTGTCTTGTCGACTGTCACATCTAGCTCCAAACGGCTCTTCATCTGAGAAGGGATCGTGCTTCGAAGCGACCTTGTTCCGAAGGACAGAGGTTTTGCACTCTCGCTTTGCCCCTTTGTCATTCCAGCAGTTTGGCAAGCTCGTGGGGTTGTTCCCAACCTTTGCTTGACCGACCTCCTGGTTTCTTGAGTTTCAGTTTCCTCGGGGGTCTTCCTAGTCTGTCAAAGACTGATGACCTCTTAGGACGCTTGCCTAAATGATCAAACGTGAAAGGCCATGCAGATAACATTGGCTCTGGCTCTCGCTCCGGCTCTAGCTCTGGCTCTCGCTCCGGCTCATCTTCACCCTCTGCAGAGATATACTCTGTATAGGCCTTCCTTATAGGGAAGAATGTGGGTTCGGATGGAGTATAACCCAAACCAACTCGCGAGCTTCCGACAGCATACCCCTGCTCTTTCAATGCAACCTGCGTCTTGGTCAACCCTCTTGTGCTGGATGTGCTGGTGCTTGTGTTGGACCTTTATAATGATTTCATATCTTGGTTATACCCAGCCTTTGCAAGTAGCTTGTAAGCGTTGGGGTCGAATTCGTCTTGACGCTTTGTAGGTAGCGACCCTTGTATGGTGTGTGGTCCCTGCGTCGGCTGTCTGAACCCTTTCAAGGGAGGACTGGAAGATTTGATTGCTTCAATTTTTGTGATGGGCAGGTTCAGCCTTTCAAAGCCCTCAACCTTCAAATCATTGCTGCGTGTAAAGGGAGACTCGCCTTCCTTCCTTTGTCCCTTTGGGACATACGGCAAGACAGGCATTGGCCTTTTTTCCTTGATGCCTGGCCCATCTCCCTTTCCAGTGCTTGAGGAAGCATCAAATGTTGTTGCCTCCTTTGTCACTGGCTTTCCTTGTTTCAAGCCTTCAGCAACAACAGGTTGTTGCAACTTTTCCTTACCCTTCGATGGCGACGTGTGCTGTACCCATCCTATCACTTTGCTTTTGATATAAAATTTTGCATCAGCAAAGTGAGCTTCAGCTTCTGTAAACGGCTTATCATCTGCAACAACTGTTTTCTAGCAGCCATCCTTGATGTACTTAAAGCACTGGTGGAGAGTGGATGGTACCACCTCATGCTCATGAATCCAAGGTTGACCTAGGAGCAAGTTGTAGGTCGTCTTCGCGTCTATCACATGGAAGAGCGAACTTGACTCCATCATCTATCAACAAGTCAACTTTCAATTTGCCGATAGCCCTTTGGCCCCTTGGTTGAAGCCTTGGATCATCAACCAACTGTCTAAAAGTTCGTCAGCTGTCACTCCTAGATTCCTCATGACTTGAGCGGGCATGATGTTCACCGCAGAGCCTCCGTCTATTAATATCTGGTTCACTCGTTGTCCCCGAACATAGCCGGCCACAAAGAGTGGCCGATTGTGTGATTCGACTCCTAGGACAAGGTCTTCATCAGTAAACGTGATTGCTTCAAGGCAATCTGCCTTGGGAGTAGGACGAGAGATGTCAGCCTCACTTTTCTCCTTGTCCTCTTCACCAACAGTTTGGTTGCAAGAAGATGAGGAAGTCATTGCGTCCCACAGTTTCTTTGGAAGAAAGTCCCATAATGTAATTGGAACTCTCGCCTTCTGATGGAAAGGCTCATCGATCTTAACAAGCATTTTAAGTGTTCCCTTGAAGTTGGCTTCTCCTTTCTTTGAATTATTTTGGACCGAACTTTCGGTCCCTTGGCTGCCTTGCACGAAGCATGCTTCCGTGCCTTTCGAGGGATGGCCGACTTTTGTGAGGCATGCCCCCGAGTGTTTCGCGACAAGTGTAGGGTGGGCTTCGAAGCTCTCCTCCGTCTCGTGACAAGGGTCCAACCCTCCTCATCTACCTCGACATGACCCACAACAGCATATGTGGAGGGCCTGGTGACTGTTGCTGCCACTGCTGCAATTATGGAGCATCTCATGGGGCTCGAGATGCGCAAACAAGTAGGAGTAAGTTGCCTCGATCAAGACGGGCTCATGACTACCAAGCCTGATGGTTGGTAAAGACACCTCGTCAGGTCCTTCCATCATGGAAATGGTGTTGTTGGTAGTCACATCATCATCGAATGCGATCTTAACTTGGGGTGCCAAGTCCATGATCTTTTCCTTCATGACAAAGCACCTCTCTACAGGATGACTAACCAGGCGATGGTACATGCAATAATTCGGGTCATTCGTACAACCCACCTACTATGGACGCTTCATTGGAGGTAGCTCAATCAGCTTCAACTCGAGCAAGTGCTCGAGCATACCTGCAACGTCGGAGTCTGGGAATGGGTATGTCTTGTTCTACAACTCCTCTAGTGTAGGCCTCGTCTTTGCCTTCTACTCAACGGGAGGAGCCTTCTCTTCTTTCTTCTTCTTCTCGGAGATCTTAACTGGGGCAACAGTAGCAACAGTCAGAGCCTGCTTGCCGTATGTCTTGGAGGAGGACTTGCCCCCCTTCTTCGTATCCTGGCGCTCCTTCATCTTGCCAAGCTCGAGTACAGGTGGCCCTTGCACACCACTGGTCCTAATGCTCAGCTCCATGTCGTGTGCACGGGTTGCAAGCTCTTCGAACGTGTGGGGCTTAATCCCTTGTAGGATGGAGCGTAAACCCCAGTGCATCCCTTGAATGCACATATCGATGACGGAAGCCTCAGATAGACGATCCCTGCAATTGAGGCTCAAGTTCCTCCACCTCTGGATGTGGTCCGTGATAGGCTCATCTTTCAGCTGGCGGGCGCTGGTGAGTTCTATCATACTCACCGTGCGCTTGGTACTGTAAAACCTATTAAAAATTCTCGCTCAAATTGGTCCCAGCTATCAATGGAGCTAGGCTCGAGGTCGGTGTACCACTCGAATGCGTTGCCCTTCAATGAGCGAACGAACTGCTTCACTAAGAGGTCTCCCTCAATTCCTGCGTTATTGCAAGTCTCGACAAAATGGGCAACATGTTGCCTTGGATTGCCCTTTCCATCGAACTGTTGGAACTTTGGTGGCTGGTAGTTGGCAGGCATCCTCATCATGTCAATCCTATGAGTGAAGGGCTTGACATATGCAGTCATTGAGGAGCTACTCACCTGTACTTGGCCCCTAAGGGCTTCTTTGATGATCTCCTACAATTGATCTGTAGGGATGGAACCATCAGCACCGACATGTAGCGTCTTCATAGTTGACATTGCCGTTGTGACATCAGTGGTGACGCTCGTAGTCTGTCCTTCTGTAGGAGCAGCCTGTGGAGTCTCCACCGAAGTCGGCACTCTTGGGGCAGTTGCAACAACTCCCGATGCATGCACTTGCCTTGAGGCATTGTTGTGCACTTGGCTTGATTCTTCCATGTTCTCAAGCCTATTCATCAGGTATGCGATCTGCGAATCGCGCTCCTGAATAGTCTTCATCAAGCCTTCCAGCGTCTTGACCATGATGGAGACTTGCTCCTCGAGCGATGATGCGTTGGTCATCATCATCGGCAGCACTCCTGTGTTGCATGAGCTCTCGGCATCGTAGCCACCATTTGAGGTGAAGGAGGAGCGGAGTCATCACTACTCTGCAGGCCTTCAATGTCAGTAGAGGCCTCCTCCTTTTCAGCAATTTGCTCCTCCTGCAGGAAATGTTGAGCCAGCACTTGCTCAACGAGGGCGGGCACATCAATGTCCGCAACCTGTCTTGCCAGGGTTGATGAGGCACTGGGTAGGCTAGAGCCAAAGATAGGATTGGTCTTCATCGTCACTCCGCCTTGCGCCATTATCTCCCTAGCTCTACTCCTGGTGTGAACCCTCTGTTGGGTCTCCATAGTGGAGTCTACAGCAGCTTCATCGGCACGGTTCTTGTCCTTCGAGTCGATAACGACGAACTTCCTCGGGGCCATAGCAGCTTCAAGTTTGATCTTTGGAAAAAGAGAGAGAGGTAGAGAAGGTCCCACCTGGCGTGCCAGAAATTTGTGTGCGGCAAATTTCAAGTCTATAAACTTTAGACAAGAAAAATGAGCAAACAAATTAGATTTGCATTAATTTAGCAGGTACAATTTCTCTAATGAAATTCTACGAAGAAAATACAGAAAATGGTCTCCTCTGATTCTCTTTCTTGGTTGGTCTCGAGCGAGGGCTGTAGAAGCGTAATCCCGATCAAGGAAAGTTGTGGTCCACTGGGGCTTTTGAGCTTGATCCGGTGGGTTCGATGAAATCTCGAGCAAGAAGCCTCAATGGTTTGGTCTCGGTCGAGAGGCGGGTCGAACAAAATCTTGAGAGAGAGCAGCCTCAATGGCTTGGTCTCAGTCGAAAGCTGGGTCCGATGAAATCCCGAGAGAGAGCAACCTCAATGGCTTGGTCTCAATCGAGAGTTGGCGGTGGAATCAACGGGGCCTGGGACCTTGATCCGTTGGGTCCAGCTTGTAGCTCGAGCGAGGGCTGGTACCGACAGGCTTGTAGGCTTGATCCGATGAGTCCGTGCGAAGTCTTCCGAGTATCTTTCTAAATCGACAGAGCTTCGGCGAGTTCTGAAGAGTCTCGATTTCGGCAGAGCTTCTTCAGGTTTTGGCACCTTCTCTTCTATTCAGTGTGTCGATTTTCAAAGAGGAGCCCTCTATTTATAGAGGAGGGGAGCTGATGTGTCAATCCCCGTGCTGGAATCTGATCGGTCAATCCGAATCAATCCTGACCGTTCATCTTGATTTATGGATAATTATCTAATTTTATTTGTAGATAATATCCATTTACATAGATATTTTGTATCTCTCAAGATTCTGGTAGATAATATCTATTTTTTATTTTAGATAATATCTACTAATTGGAGATATTGTATATCTTTCAGATTTTGTTTTGATATAATACCCTATATTTATATGTGAAGGATATTATATAAATTATCTGAAATTGTATTTATTTATTCCAGATAATATCAAATTTATCAGTTAATCACTTATATTTTACTGTGATTGCCGATAATTTCCCGATGACACATGCCATGTATTATGTATCGAGAAAGATTATGAAATTTAATTTATTTGAAACTTTAATACCACATTTAATTGGGCATTTAATATGCTGGATAAGTGAGGTGACAATTTATGATTGACTGCAAATTTTCGAGTTCTACACAGTTATTTAAATATTTGATTACATTTTACATTATAAGGTAAAAGTTGTTACTTCTTTATTTTTTTCACAATTTAGCCTATAAATAACTTAGCTGGCCATTATAATCCTTAAGTGGATCAATAAAAAAATATATGTTAATTCCGTAAGTTCGGCTTTCGGCCACCACGTTTTCTATCTCCATCTCATGCTCTCCTCTCTCTATCTTACTTTAAATTTGAGAAAAATCATCCCAAAAGACATCTTCATCTTTTGAATGGTCACTAAAAATTACAAATATAAACTGTAGAAATTATAGGACGTGTTTTCCACTGTTATTGGGATGTATAATTCAAATTTAACTTCAAAAAATGCGAATCTCTTACTAAATTATCGACATATCTCAGCAACCAAAATTATTCTTACAAGGAAAGATAATTTATGAACTCGTTAGTTTCAGTTGACATATTTAATAGGAAATTAAATGTCCGTCTTCACTGATATGAATTAATTAAGATGATAAAATATTGTTCCTATGAATTTGGGTCTCATAAATTAAAAAAAATTCATGTTAGGAGATCTTTTTTCCATCAATGAGCTGATCAAAATTGGAACTACATTAGTCATGACCAATTGAATTTCTAAATATCAATGAAAAATTTCTCATCTTCACATTGATACAAGACACTGCTGATATATTGGCCCCGATCAATAAAATGTAACTAAACAGACATAATTAAAGGTATCATCATATTAGTATTATCACTAGTGACACCGTTACATATGGAGAAAACTTTTTGGGTCTCAACCAAAATAAATGATATTCTGTAACAATGAAATCCTTTCATAAATAGGAAAATCAATTCCACTACTCAGTCTCTCTTGGTCACAATTATTGTACAGCCTTTATACGTTTTGCTCTTTCTCCACTCTCCAGACCCTTATCAGGTCACGTAAAAAACCTACTTTCCAGTACTCCAAACACGAGAAAATGCCACTTCCACCAGATCAATTTCACTATAAATAACTCTTCTAGTGTAAGTGGTTTGGGCCAAACTAGTCGAGTCTAAGATCGTGGACTACTACTCTCCTCTGCAACGATGCTTGCGTCTTTTAAGAATTGGTGGTGAATAGCTGGTGGCCAAATGACCTTCGTCTTTCTTGGGGCTGCCCACGTACTGGTTTTACTTTGATCTGCCAATGTTTGGACTGAGGAGAAGAAGCATGCAGAAAAGGAGCAGAGGACGTGAAGAGCAAATCAGGGAGCAGATGAAGAAGAAGCAATATATGGACTCAGTTCCAGAAAGATGAAAGTCATTCGGATACCAACCCTTCACCACTGATTCTTGCAGAGCCCCAAGCATCGTTAAAGTGGATTCCCAAAGCTAATTTTCCAACTCCTTGATGAAAATTATTACTACTTAATCTAAAATAATACCGCCTGTGCATTTTATAGTCATTAACGACATGTGTTTTTTCCCTTCTTGACTACAGTTTCTTTTCTTACCCATTGATCCATGATTCGAGGCAATACTGACTAACACAATCGACTAGGTGGAACTTCACCAGATTGAGGCTGAAAAACTGGAGAATCATTTACGGATTTTGGTATCATATTGCATGAAGCATATTATGTTGACTATGACATTTAGTGCATTTCCGTCACAGTAATATAGATGGAGGCGGTCCCACCAGACTCTGAGATTGCTCGCCAGCACTGACAAACACTAACCGATCCTACTTGATTGAACCAAATAATACCAATCAGTTTAAAAGCGTTTACTGACTCGACATGCTGACTATTTAGACATCCAGCTGACTACTCAGTTGGATTACCACCCCCAACCACATCCGTCAAGGAATCATGCCTTCACCCTGATCTTGTCAGATAAGTTGCACACTCACTTCCTCAGAAGATCTTAAAATGTAATCCATGCCTATACCACTGATGAGGTCCTTCCATATCATCACTCAAATCAAGTAGGTCTATAAATATGGACAGGTAGACAAAGGTTCATATGTCAATATCATATCTACTCTCTATTCAATATTTACATTCTCCTGTCTCTGACTTATAGCATTAGCGGGTCGATTGAGACTCAAATCATAGCTCGACTTCTTTCTAGGGTATCCAAAGACTCCAATACGAATCCAAGATCTGGTTTAAGACCTGGAGGCCAGTGGGCTACAATCATGTGGTACTGTACTGATTGCTATTATGATTATCTCTAGAGTGGCTTTCATACACTTGCATGCATACTCATTGACATGACAGTCTTCTGAAATATTTGATCTCAGTCGCAAGTCTTGCATGATTAATTGTAAAGAGAGCATATATAATAAAAAAAAAAAATAGGCATCAGCTTTGTGGAGACTTGCAGAAAAATGAAAGAAGAAAATAGATAAAAAAAAATGAAATAAAATATAGGCAAAGGAATATGATGTTACTACTGCGGCACATTTTCTGGAAGCAAAGCACATGAGACATGAGAAACTTTATGACACAATCGGAGCTGTGTGACATTTTTTTGGTATACAAATGAGGCATATAAATGGAAAAGAAATAAAAGGAATATGGAATAAAAGGAAACTACGAGTCCTGCTGGTGAGACTAAAAAACAAGACCTCTTGGTTCAAGTTAATGATGGTAGTAACTGTACCAAGTCCCTTACTCAAGATGTACAACATTTATATATGAATAAATGGTACATTATATTTGCTGATCTTGCATTTATCTCATATACGCAGGCAGCATCATGGAAGGTATCTGATTCTAGTTTTTTCAGATGGTTTGGATCAGGTTTCGATGATTGCTCAAAGAAATTATGAAGCCGTGATCTTTTGAAGATTGCCATTCATTCGGAGAGTTCGATTTGGAATCGGCAGCCTTAGGAGAACCATATATCTAGGCATTTGATATGGACTAGAGAACAGTTTCAATTAAGCCAGGTCCATGTCCTACTCTGTATCAGATGTCACGGTACCGTATCTTGAACTGTCAACAGAGAAATACATAAAGGGCTCATATATTAGATGTAAGGACGATCATCTTACTTGTGATTTTCATTTGAGCCTTGGTGATGGTGAGCCAGATTGCATCTCAATTTCTCCTCGTAACCAAATTACGAATAACATCAACACTCTTACAGTGGATTCTCGTGCTAAATACCAATCCATCAGCATTCGCTAAATAAAGCATGAAGAATCTCATCGATATATGCTTTCTATCCATGTAATAAATTTTCTTACTTGACTTCTCAAAGCAAAAGCTTATTATTCTCATTGCGAAGGGTAATTGCAATTTCATAAGCAAGAACGATTGGCTGAAATATCTATACTCTTTGTAATAATGTTCATTTTCTCGCTGTTAGTGAAGAAGACTCCAGCAATTACGTGAATACTACTAACACATGGGCTAATTAAGTACAAGTGTTTAATAAAAGACCTAATCAACTAGTTAATTCGGTCTACAAGGTACAGTTTCAAATTCTATTTTACTATAGTTTTAATTTGACTGCTCGAGCGATCTGGGATTCGTATATATCTACTATTTTTTTCGTATACAATATATATAAGAATGCTCGCAAATATACGTGTCACAATCAAGTAACAAATGATGAGTAGAGTATCGTTCCCACAAAAACTCTTTCCAATCCACTCCTAAACACTAAAATTAGCACGATTGTATTCAAGTCAAGTCCATCAAATAATAGAAGTGAAAAGTAAATAGAAAATCAAAACAAGAATCAATCAATTAAGAACTCATAGGGTTCATAACTTCCCTTATTCTAGTCTTAAGCCAAGTCCTTGTCTTATATAATTAACTCTACCAAGTTATTAACCTAGAGTTCTGGTGTTTCCCCACTACCTCCTTATGCACCTCTCGATGTTGCAATAATACAGCTAAGTGGAAGACACTAACCTACTTTATCTCTAGGCGATTAGTGTTGAAAGACCAATTTTAACCAACCCTAATTGACTATTTAGAGTGCTCACCATCTCTCAGTGTGCACGTATGAATAATCTCACCTCTAGGCATAAGTTAACGTAGACTATGCTCTCTCTAACATGATTTCAATTTCCTTTCTCGAGACTCCTCTAAATCTCAAGATCATTCTTTTGGGTGATCAAGCTAAAAGAAAGCGTAGGGTATGAGATACACATAAATAACACCTGGGAGGTGTACCTCAATGAAATCATTCACGTGAGAGAAAAGAACTCAACTTAAAACATCGAAATAGATTATATTAATCCCCCAAGGAATATAGGGGTTTAGTTCAATATAATAAAATAGAATAAAAGAGTTGGAAGAGAAGAAAACATCATGAAAACAAGAAAGAAATGGATAGAAAGAACTCTAGATAGTGTTAGAGTAAAATCTCTTGATCACGACTCCACGATTTTTAAGCACAGATCCAACTTCTTACTCTAAGTCTACAGCCTTCCTTTACTCTTGAAACACACTAGAATATGTTCAATAATGGTGTAGGATTTGTGTCCCAAGCTACTGAGGTGATGCCCTTTATATAGTGGAAGGGTTGGGATCTACCGGATATTTCTCGATCTTGAACTTTCCCTTCTTTATAGCTATCTGTTCTCTCGAGTTTTTGACCACTTTCCTCTTTGTTTCCATATCATTAATTGCTGTAATAAGCATGAGAAGACATCCTAACGCTTTCCTAAGTCGTTGAGAACAAGAATGACAAGTTTCTTATTTCGAAACCGCGTGAAAATCGTGTGGCACCCAGTAGACCATGGTCTAATTCCTCTGTTCTTCTAATCTCTCTGTAGACCACAGTTTAAATCCTCTGTTTCTTGCCATGCTCCTCTGTTTCTTGCCATGCTTGAGTTTCCTCCTCCAGGAGATTGCTTAATCTTTCTTCGATTTTTTGCATAGTAAAACACTCTCGGCAGTATCTTTTCCAAAATTCAAGTTCTAAAACACAATATCTAATCCTCAAATAAAATGATATATGCTATTAACCTCTAAATATATGAAAAGTGGCCTAAAACTACAATATCTAAGTTAGGAATGGACATATAAATATGCAAATCATAGTATCAACAATATCATCTAATATTTAGAACTCAAATTGGCCATCTCCAATTCAAGTTCGAACCCGGTCTAACCTACTGTCAGGTAAGGCTCTCCAAATATGAATTTCATCCATTTACAAGACTGGAACCCAATGCATTACTTGAGGGGAAGAAATATCTTACTATCTCAAGCATATGGGTAAGTTTGATTCAATTGAGAACTAAAAACTTAATGCAAGTGAGGATAATCCCCAAGCTCCTTAATCAGTCAATCTGGCTATTAATGTCAGGTATGCTAGTCAAGTTAACAAAGGAGAGATTTGATGTTAAATTTACACTACAAGAACAATGAACATGAGAATATGCTCGCGGCAAGATTTGTTCGATTGTTAAAGGGGCTCTGTATTCACTTATGTTTTCCATTAAACTTCGAGAATTCCATAGCCTGGATAATTGTGAACATAAAATTTTTAGAAATTTTTTGTTTTTTGGTGAACTACAAAAATGACTATTTGTTTAAATATAAAATATTTATTCTAGAAAAATTATGTACTTCATTATTCAGATTTCTAGATGGACTTGAGAATTTCTTTCTTTACTCATTTCCCTAAATCTTAATTTACCATTGTCATTTTTAACACATAAGTTCTTTCATTAGTCAGTTTATTTCCTATTCCTTTGAACTTATAATTTTCCTTCTTAAATATCCGAGACATTTTTTAACTTAGTACATTACAAAGTACATTTTTATACTTTCTATTGAAATTGATTTCATAAAAGGAGAAAAAAATGGTTAAGAAAAGTGAAAGCTAACGTTTCAAAAGTAAATGTGCTTATTATTGAGATATAAATCCCAAATCAAAAACTTAATGAGTTGAAATCTAATTTATAAAAAAGTGGATACTACCAACTAATTAACTTGAACTTTTGGGTTGCATTACTGGACCAATCTCGTGTGGGCCTAGTTGAAATTTTACATGGTATCAGGACAAGTTACTGTGTGGAACTCGTGGCTAGCAAGCCCAAAACTCGAAGAGAAATGATCACCTTGTGGTTAGTTGTTGAACCAGAATATGAAACTCATGGGATTAAGCTTGTGATCAGTAGAAAAATATCAAAATAATTACTAGTTTATAGCTCCATATCAGTTATTATATCCATTGCTCCTCCAAACCAAGGCCTAGATGACCAAGGAAAGCTCTTCGACGAGGAAGAAGATAGAGTAAGATGAAGTGTTAAAAGGCTCAAAGAGAGGATGAAGGAACAGGGGCCTTAGAATCCCCAAGACCACCACCAGCAGTGTTGTATAGGGACAAGGTGGTGGGAAGAATCCTAGGTGCTTTTGAGGAGGCGTTTAGGATGGATGATGACTATATAAATGATAATGATGATAATGTAGAATATGATGATGAGGAATACAATGTTGCAAGAGTTTTGCTATCAAAGGAGGAAAAGCTTACTATTAGAGCCCATGAAGATCTTCCTTGACAGTTAAACTATTCGGCAAGCCCATAGAATATAGTTTCTTCTGTAAGAAGCTATAGCTTATGTGGAAGCCTTCAGCACCAATGAACATGGTCGACATAGGTAAAGTATTTGTTATAGTCTCATTCCACAACCCCAAAGATTGGACCAGAGTTCTCAGAGACAGTCCTTGGTTTGTTAATCAAAGGTTCCTAAGTATCTAGAGATGGAGAACCGAAATTTGATCCTAGTAGAGCTACTATGATAGTGGTTGCAAAATGCATTAGGCTATCCCGCCTTCCAGTAGAATTTTACAATCCATTGATTATTAAGAAGGTGGCTAGTCAAATTGGACCACTACGGTTTCACTAAAATGGGGGGAGAGCAAACCATGCAAGATTGTGTGTGAAGGTCAACCTAGAGAAGCCACTTCAAAGCCACCTAAAAATTGGGAACTAAAAGCAGCAGATCCAATATGAGAGCATCTCTATCCTATGCTTTAAATGTTACCTGGTAGGCCATCATAAGGAAGAATATGGCAAAATACTAGGAGCCAATCATAAGATGGAGAAAGAAGTGAGGGAAGCGAGGGGAAAATGCACAACCAAGTGATCCTCAAATAAGGACCACTGTTGAGGATATGAAAGGGGAAGGTGTGTGGAGGCCCTGGATGCTAGCTCCAAAGAGAAAAATGAAGCCAATGGAGGTGAGAGGTCTGGCCAGGCAAGAACAAAAGTATCCATTAGAGAACAGAGGAAGAAGACGGGATGATGTTATGTGGTGTTAGTTCAGCTCGATGAAAACGATTTTAAATCAAACTAGCGGCAAAGAACTAGACTTGAGGAAGACGAAACCTACCTCTTAGGCATGGCTAGAAGAACAGTGGCAGGGGTGTGCAAGAATTGGTTCGACAGCCGAATTGATTTTGAACCGAACTAAACCACAAAAATTAGTGTTGTTCAGTTCTGCATAGCAAGTTAAAACTATAATTGATTTGTAAAGAAAAATTGAATTTTTTAAGCCAGTTCGGTTAACTAGTTCGAATCGAACTATTTTAGAAATAACTCGGTTTGGTTCCATTAGATTTTAAACCAAACGGAGTGTGATTTAATTTTAAAAGAATTGGCCCATTGTAGGCTATCTTAGGCCTGAGGCCTACTTGGCCTAGCCAGGCTTCTAGAATAACATCTGAAAAAGATAGATCGTCATCTGGAAAAGGAAGTAAAAAAAAAAGGTAAATCGATGACGAGAGCAACAGATCTACGACAAAAAAGAAGCTGGAGAGAAAGGCATATTTAAGTTAGAGATAAACAAATTGATGAAGGAGAACATCACCATCACTACCGATGCCATACTGCCACTACCAATGCCATCGTGGTGTTCTCTGCTGTCCTCTAGTCTCTCAGGTGGCTACACGAAGCTCTCAAATGAGTGTTTCGGTCAATCTAGTTTCTCTCCTACCCCACCACTTCATCTCTCCTATTTGTGCTTCGACATATTGGATCCATCTGGTTTCTCTCCAAGAGGGGAGGCGAAGGAGGCAGAGGATGGTTGGCTTCATCGGAGCGAGAGGAAGGGTTGAAGACTGATGATCATTGGAGCGAAGGAAGAGATGATCGGCTTCAAGGTAGAGGATGATTGATGAATGGAGACAATTAGGTCATGCATTTATTGACATATTGTATTTTATGTATTTATTATTATGATTATTATTATTATGTATAAAACAGGTCATATCTATTCGGTTTGAACTGGTTCATTGAACTTGTGAACTTATAAATTAATTGAATTGATTTTTGTTTTAAAAATCAAAATGAAATAGAACTGGTTCGCTCTGAACCAGTTCTTGTTAGTTCAGTTAAGGTTCGGTTCCGATTCGGACAGTTCAATTTCATCCCAAACCGATTTTTATGCACATCCCTGAAAAAGGAGTGAGCCCATGGGCATTGAGGAGGACCTTATGGGCCAACAAAGAGGCAAGAGACCCAAAAAAGCCCACAAGACCATTCATGTACATGAGAGAAGAATATAATAATAAACCCTGACTCCAAATTTGATTCTACTTGTAGGGAAAACCCTACAGGGATGGAAAGGGATGCACAAGCTACAAAGAATCCAGAAGGAGAGAGTAGTATCGTGTTCCCAGTGCTAAAGAGGATGGAGTTAGATGGATCGAGAGTTGTAGTTACAAAGGTATGGGGAAGGCTCATGAAAGTGGGCTATAGAGATGGACCTTTTTCTCGGAGGAGAAAGGACCAACCTATTGGAGAATCCAATGGGCTTAATTCCCCAGGGTCCAATGCCAGAAGCAACAAGAAGAGCCCTGGAAGGGACATCCCCATGGCTGGTGATACTACCGGTGGTGCTCCTACTGCATTGAGTAGGTTGTCCAGGGACAAGGCTAGGGTTTGTAGTGTTAATCACATCATCGATAAGTCTACTAGACAAGAGGTTCCCTTCAACCTGTAGAGGGTAGAACTGGGTGCAGCCCTAAGAAGGGGAGAATACAAGATAGAGATATGTTTGCTAATGACATTATACCATGGGAGATATCATACAAAATATAGAAGCAATTACCCATGTGTTGTAGGACTTTTTGCTCGATGTCTGGACAAAAAATCAATGTTGTGAACTCGAGAGTCATCTTCTCAAAAAATACACCAGCACAGTGGAAACGAAAAGTAGTATAACCAGTGGACTTAGGAAAGATCGATAACTTGGGGAAATATTTGGGGTTCCCCGTGGACATGACTAAGGCCAAAAGCAACACATCAACTGCTTGGTGGATAAAGTTAAAGGGAAAATGTCAGGAAGGCATGCCAAGTTCCTTTTAATGGCTAGGAGGGTAGTCCTAGTAAACTCGATACTAGCAGCCATGCCCACTCACATCATGCAATGCACTTTGGTTCCTCAAAAAATTTGCAAAAGCCTAGATAGATTAAACAAGAATTTCATTCGGGAAATTACACCTAAGAGGAAGAAAATGCATCGAGTGGGTTTGGATAAGGTAGCTAGACAAAAAAAAATAGGGTGAGTTAGGCATTAGGATAGCTGAAGGCCATAATCTTGCACTCCTAGGCAACCCGGCATGGAGATCCACAAAAGAAAATAGACCATGGGCCAAAATCCTAGGGGAGGAAGCCACTAGATCTAGAACTACCCTACCCAAGTATAGGTTGAACAAAATGGCACTTGAAATGGGCAACAGAGTGCTTGACCTTGGGAGTGCAAAATCCCTTTGAACTAGTAGAAGTACAAGCCTGTGGTTCGACAACTGGACAAGGAAAGGTGCTCTTAGGGAGAGCATGAAAAAATAGTGTCCTCAGTTATGTCTCTCATGGGAGACTAGAGTTTGGAAGGGATATCCTTTGAAATACCAAAGGAAATACTACAGGATATCATGAGAGTTCCAAGAAGTCCAATGAATAACTTGAAGGATGATCTTGTCTGGAGTTCATCACCAAATGCGAAGCTCTCCACTAAATTTGCCCATAAACTGATAAGGGACCTGAATGGCACGGAGACCAACAAGGATTGGATGGGTTTGGAATCTTAAGATCCATCCGAGAGTAACTCAATTCATATGGCTCTGTAGCCACTTGAGCATCCCTTCTACATACTCACTATAGAGAAAAGGATGTAACATTTCAACTCAATACTGATCTGTAACGACCAAGAGGAGGATATGGAGCATATACTGAGAAGTTGTCGCATTACTGTCGAATTCTGGACTAATACCCAACTCGAGAAGAGCTACTTTTAAGTTACTCACCAGCAAATGGTTGGAGGTGAACTGTAGAGCTTGTGAAATGCATAGCTCGGAATACCCTGGAGCTGCTTATTCCCTATGGTCCTCTAGCACATTTGGAAACAATTTTTTGTTCTCGGGAAAGCTCCAGAAGTAGAGCATCTTGATCAAACAGCTACCACCACCAATGTGTTGGCATAAATAGAACACAGAAGCATCTGTGTGCACCAGCTCTGACTTCATTGGCAGAGGATGATTGGTCTACACTTATATGGATGATGGATAAATGGTTAAAGCAATTCTTGACCCAAGTGAATAGTCTCACGGCAGAGACCTGGGCCTTGCATGATGGGCTTAGTCTAGCCATCGCATCAGGAGTCAAAAAACCAATAGTGGAACTAGACTATGAAGTCTTGTCTGATCTCGTTTGAGGTGCTGCAAACACCAACACTAAATTGAATCCACTAATTTGTATTGCAAGACAATCTATCGGGCATTCAAGGAAATTCGGGCATAGCATATATACAGGGAAGCCAGTAGGGCGGTAGACCTCTTAGCAAGGGAAGCAAGGAGGAGCGAAGACTGGTCCTCTAGCTGTTACAGTGTGGAAGTACCTCCCTACGGCCTTAGGGAAATTTTGCAAGCAGACTATCTAGGAATGTTCACTAGCAGGGCTATAAATCAAGAGACCTTGCTGTCATTTCTCTTTTTTGTTGGACAATGATCTTGACTAATTATTAATATAATCGTATTCTACCAAAAAAAGAAATATGTCTTATATGAATAAACCAAACTCACTTGCTTTGTTGACAGAGGCTGCATGTTATCACCATTATTTTAAAGGAGAAAGAGACAGTTTTGATCTCTTTTTCCCATTCCAAAATTGCCCTTCATTTTATTTTATTTCACAAGTAATCTAAGGACTTAATTATCCTTTTACAATCAGCAGTTATTTTCTTCCACCCATGTTCCCTTTCCCATTCATTTACTACCCATGTTTTGTCTCCTTTTATTTCTCAGCCCGACCTCCAATCAACCACCCATGAAGAACCAGATGATTTCTACTACGCCAAATCCTACCTGACCCCTATGACTTCGGAGAAGCACTGACGATTGAAGTTTGGAAGGCGAATCTATATCCCTCATCCCTTTAATTTCTCCTCTTCAACCAATAATTCTCGCATTCAAATTTTTGTGCATCTTCTTTGTACATTTTGTTGTCCAAGCCCTGTTTTCAGGGATACTCTTCTCCTAATTTTTTCCCTTTTTCCTATTCGATAACTCAGTATAATTCCTCTATTCCATTTATCATATTCATTAGCTATAGGTAGACTCTTTGATGTCACCAGCTACGAGGTAACTAAAAGTCTCACTATTTTACATTCAATCATTTGCACATGTTTTGATTATTGCATTAAATTTACACGAATCACCACATTTTCTAATCACTTCAATGTTTGATGCTGCTCACCGTACGTAGCACGGGTTGGGTCGCTAGTAATAATCTAAGGTATGACTTATATTTTAAAGGTAAATCATATAAAAAGATATTAAAATTTAGAAATTTCTTACCATGTCATGTGCTAGTTTTAACGATGATAGAAATTACCACATGTTTAATTTCTGCATTTACAAATTGTCACCTACTTAACTCCTCCTCCATTCTTCTGTCATTTGCTTACATGGAATGTCCACGTGGCACTAATTTTATGCTTTATAGCACACGTGTTGCGCTCTGCTAGCCCATCCTTAGAAAATGATAAATTAAAAGATGATTAAGAAAAGCAGAAAAAATGTAAATTATTGTAATGTAAAATAATATATAGAAAACTTATATATAATATAAAATAAAAATAATCTTTGATTATAAATATACAATTAGATGAACAAGTAAATTTGGGAAAATTAAAATTTTATTGAGATATAAAATGTTTTCTCAAAATAAATTAATTATAAACCAAATAAACGAAAGTTAAACGCTATGTGGAGAGATTTGACATAAAATCAAATGCTAATCAAAAACCAAAAAAATTGAAAATAAAATTCATTTTTAAATTTTTGGACTCGATATAACGTCTTGTCCTATCAAACTTTAGGTCTATGAATTTGTTATCCTTCGTGATAACTCGAGATCTTAATGGACAATTTTTGTTAAAAATACAGGTAATCTTTTCTCAATTAGTTTGATTAAAGGTTTGGAAATTATCAAATGACAGTTTGATCATTACCAAGTCAGAGGGTCTAACTTACCCAATTTATAAAACCCTCACATTCCGTTGAATCGGCTGGGAACAATTAAATATAAATTTATCTGAATGGACCCTCCTGCGTTCGTTATTGTGACTAACAACCATAATTGTTATGTAACTGCAAAGAGTAAAGAAATCGGTTAATGGGTTATAGGAAAATGGATCCGCCTGTGGGGAACCCGACCGACTTATTTTGAAACCCGACCTATTATAAGTTAATATTTCATTTGAATGGTGTGTAACTCCCCCATATATTTTCTATTAATCCTCATCAATTGAACATTTATTTTACATAACATATGCAGCACATTGGAGCTTATTAGTATGTGCAATTGGCTGAAGAATAAAAGGTGGTTCTTCAGCTTCTCATTGCTCGTGGGCGTGGCTAAGCAATTGACAAGAAACCGAGGTGGACGAGAGAATTGGGTTGTCATTGTGTTGCTCCTATTAGAGATTGAGTGAGGCTCTTGTGCTGTGAACTTTCAACAACATAATAAGGATCCACTGAGCATGTTCGTGATTGTGCAAGAATTTAGTACGTGATTAGATCTCGCCCGATGATCTTAGATTATTTGAGATATACCGGCAACTCTTCTCAGTATTTATATTTATATAAGTAATTATGGATTTCTTAATATGTGAAGTGCATGTGTTTGAAATCCAACATGGGCCGTGAATGGGAAGCAGGGAGAAGAGAAGATGACTGCTGGCAGGTGGTGGAGAAGACAACACTCCAATTGGAGGCGAATGGACGGGCAAAATACATCCCCTAGGAAGAGTCTTTATCTGCAGTATGAATTTTCTTATAGTACCGCACAGAATTGTCCAAAAAAAGTTCACTGCCCGTAAATAAGGGGAAAATTTTTGGTCTAATCATTTGACCGATCGTTACCAAGTGAAAAAAATGTTTACAAGCCATTGAATTAATCTATTGAACAGTCTGCTTAGCTACAAAACCTTCTCCATAGAAGATATCATTAGATACATCATACAACGGCCAAATCAGGTGTCCTGCGCATCTATTCTGCAAATGCAGTATTTGAGTCTATAAACACCATTTAAACCTCAAATTTGGGAGAACATGTTCGCCCTCTCTGCAGAGTAATTAAACATTGGATTGTTCACTATAAATAGTTAGCATCTAATCAAAATTGATTTATGCCGGATATGCAAGTCACTATGGGACCGCATTTCTGAACTTATTTGTCTAACAGGGACTTTAAAAGAATATATTTCTCAATTTTTTTTTTCAATGCAAGCCCCGAACCTCCACAAAATTTTAGTTCCACAAAAGGCCTGTTATTTTGAAATTCTTTTACATGGAGAACATGTCTCCGCTGAATCATACCAAACCAGCAAGACTTAAGAAGGTTGCACCTGTTCAATGGTCATGGACTCAACCATTGACCATGGACCACTTTCAGTTGCAGCAGAGGGATATGCAACAAGTGAGACCATTATTACCGCTTTCACCAATCACCACATATAGAGATCTTGTGTCTTCTGGAGAGCGAGAGCAACCAAAATCATCAACCAGAAAACAGAAAAAGTTAATTAATATAACTTACCCAAAAAAAAAAAAAAGTTAATCAGTATCAAGCTCGAAAACCTGTGATCCTTAGGAAAGTTCAAAAGAAATTTGCTCCTTTGCTATAGATCTGCAAGTGCAATTTGTTAAAGCATTAGTAGCCAAATAGAGATGTGAAGAACAGAAGAAGGTACGAACAGTCTAATTGTCATTCCTCTCAATATGCTTCTCTCCAGAAGCTGTGGTGGGGGATATAAGATTGGCATCAGATATCAATACCCTTGGAAGTCTTGCCGTCTGAAGAATCTCTATTGGTTTCAGTTTCCTTTCCAAATCCAAGTGTTGACATGTCTTGCCTAGCCATCAAGTTCCTGAACAATGCAGGCAGCATAAGCATACATGATTTTCAAGGCCTGATATGAGTATAGCTTCATGACTGCTAACAGCTGAATACATATTACACAATCACTTCATTTTGCAGAGAATAATGACTTATATATTGATTTCAACCATGAAGGGTAGTCCTAGTCTTCAAGAGTTGTCCATCAAATTTAATCTTTTGGCTCTATTACCAGATTTCAAAGTTGAATTTAGCATATTTGCAATGATGAAGAGTCAAATCGCTCCCATAGATGGGTAAAAACTAATCTAGAGACAACATTTGTGATGTAAACTCCAGCAAGCATTGATCTTACACCACATTCACATACATGATTACAGCAGTCCAGACAAAGCAACACCAGCTACAGAGTTTCAGTTACAGGCAGCCACGGAATTTGCCATAAATTTTTACCACTGTGCCACTGTCATTACTACAATTTCTCTTTGCTACCATAATGCCAAGTTAATTCTCCATAGGAAACAGATCATCATTCCTATAGTTAGAAGAGAGAAATCAAGATATGAAAGCTCCCAGAATATCCTCATCCGTTTCTCAGATTATAAAACAAATGCTCAGAACCATCATTTCCATCAACAGATACACTATCTACATGACACCAATTATACCAATTGATACACAGGAATTAAGGATGTACTATGTTCAGAAGTTGAAATGCATAGCAGATAGAATTGACTCACTTATCCATGCGGCACTCCAAGTACTTCTTTGAGAACTGTCTGCATTTTTCGGAGTTATGGCCCGAAGATTTCAGACAACTGATATAATCTTTCTTCTCCTGACCATGACAACAGAAATCTGGTAACTATGCAGGGAGCACCATAACAAAAGTCCCAGGCATCAGGATCTAATGCTAGTTTCCACAACACTGGAAGGAGATAATAATACCAGTTCACACAGATGCGAGTGATCCAACGGAAAGACACCTTTCTCTGGAGGCACTGGCCTCAATCCTCGGTTCCCACCAAATGAACCTCCTGCTTCATACTGGGAAAATAAGCATCATCTTTCAAAATAACAGCATTCACATTCAGTAGCAAATAGAAACTAATTGGTACATGGTCAACAACAGTCACTGGTAAAGATCGTATTCATTGTCAACGACCAAAATTTATCCCGACAAGGGACCAGTGACATTAATAGGTACACTAGTTTCAGCGTGTGTATGAACTCTTTAAAATTCGACCTCTCTCACAAGATGAACAGGCAAATTTGCTTATCAGACCAGTAAATCGGCATAGGCAATCAATCATGCAGCTTATGATCATTAGTTAGCAAGGGAAAAAGAAAAAATTAACGCAGAGGAGAGGGAAATAGCAGCTAAGATCGAGATCCCTAGAATTGGAAGATCTATAAGTGCCGCAGCAAATTGAACGGCCTGTTTCTGATTTTCCAGCTTGCTGCCTGCAAATTAGGGATCGTTGATTGAACAATACCAAAAGGTATTACCGGAGGAATCGGAACAAGGAGACGGCAATATAGGTCGACGTTAGTCACCTGCACTCATGGGATGGCCTTTCGTCTGAAATGCAGCGGGATATCAGGGTTGCCGGCTCAAGCTATCAGCTCACAGGGCCGAAAAAGATTATTGAGGATGAATATATGTTGGTTAGGTATCCTCAGGGAGAGAGTGTTCTTATCTGTTTCGAAGAAGCCGAAGACTCGAGTTGCTGGAGGGGTCTGGGGAGGAGGGAAGAGAAGGCGCTCTAGAAGGGAAATGAAAACCTCGAGGTTTTAGAATAATGAAGTGCCTTATTAGTTAATTAATTAATTTAATATTAAAAAAGTAAAAGTAAAAGTAATCCAGCCAACATCATTATATATTAAACGAACTAAACAATTAGTATTTGTACTGACCTCATCGATATAACACTACTAAAAGCTTAGTACACTATGGGAGTTATTAGTAAATTAATTAACTCATCCATTTTGCATCACATTTATCATTTTTATATTTTGTACATCAAAATCATCCTTTTAAATATCAATTTCATCACGTACATATCAATTTCATCATTCTACATCTCAATTTCGTCATTACATCAACTTCATCTTTGTGCAAATAGATATCTTTTAAACAGGTCCCTGACAGTATGAATTCTTCTTATCTTTCCTACTTATATTCACTGTGTGTGACATCTTTCTTGCTCTCTCTACCAGACCCTATGATAATTTCCTCTTGTGCTTTCAATATGCCTAAACTTTTTGTCTAAATTGAAACTATTGCACCATCGAAAAATGAAATCAAAAGTCGTATGGGAAATTAAAGCTTAAGATTGAATCCCCAAGTGGAAGTCCCCCAATCCAAGTCTTAGAAGCCCCACAGTAAAGGCTCGAAAGTTTGTTCCAAATTGAATACTCAAAAGCTAAAAATAAAAAGTATGAAGATACCATGTGCTTCATGCAATATGTAGAGAGGCAATGGATGAGCTCTATTGTGGAGTTAGTTTGGTCACCATAAGAAATTAAGCTCAAAGCTCAGTGTGGTTATGTGATTGTAGAAGAAGAGACTCAATACTATGTGTCCCTTCTTCCAAGTGCTGATTTATTTTGCTAAAATCTTGTCTCTTTTTGTCTATTATCATTAGTGATACTGATTGGTTGAAATTGCCATGATTGTAATACACATAGAATAAAGGGATCACATGTAGGTACTCCCAATTGTTGAATGAGGTGGAAGGTGTTCATGCGGATACTGAGTCAAAGGGTATTGATGTAGTGCTATTTGAAGCTACTGGATTGTTGATATTTAAGCCAAAGAACAAGTTACAAAAGTAAGAAGACAGAATGAAGAAATTGGAAATGACTTGCTTAACTCTAACTTCCTTTGCTCATTTTGTCAACTATACTTGTATTGTTAAAGTGAAGTCAATCAACATATTTTAAAAAAATTCACATATGCAAGTTTGTACTTTTTTATGTATTTTTTGAAGCTCAGAATATAGTTTGAAGTTGATTTCTTCATTGACCATCCACCATAACCTTTACAAGCTAATAAAAAAAAGTCTTCAAAATCCATGTTCGCTTTTTTACTCAATACTCAGTTGAATGACCTTGCAAAATGTGATATAAGACAATCAATATTATTGTTAAATTAGTACTACAAAAAATTCAATATATGTCATGACTCGAAAATTCTGTAGAATTTCCCCTAGTTATAGCATAAAAGTATACAAATGTTGTATAACTTTAGAAAATATCTAAAATTCATAATCATAAGTTGCAATATGATTTTCGGGAAGCGATGTATAAACAGAATCATATTAATACTCAAAATAAATCAGAATAAAAAATAGCTTCTATAACAAAATCCCAAATCAAAATCCCCACTATCAAAAAACTACCTCTGCTTGCCGTGTCAACTGGGTAACCTGAGCCTTATCTGTAAAAATAATATACGGAAAGATGTGAGATGCATCTCAGTGAATATTCAATTTTAAAGTAAAATAAATTATATATAATTTGTAAACAGAGTAATTCACTTACAATCACATAACTCAACTCATTTATAATCCTTTATCAGCAAATATTGAATACATGTTATAATTGTATATATTTCTTATCCATCCTTATAGCTAACTGCATACCTCCACCTTATTTGAATCACCAAACATCAAATATTTATATAAAATCCTTAACCAATTCAATCCAAATTAATATAGGACAGTTAACACATAATCACCAGTGAACTCATATATCACTAACCACATTTCAAAAAATCAGAATCCAAACAAGTCAATTACAACCACACTTAAATCACACCAACCACAACAAGTCCAATTCTATATCAAAGAGCTCAACAAGCCGACACACTGAACTTGACAAACAATTAAATAACTATGGAGTCACATTCACGAGGGCCACCCATTACCCTATGGGGTAAGAGTAATTTTTAATTATCTTATTCTTATACTTTGTTGGTAACCAATGATAAGTAATCTGGCTGGACATCAGCGTTAAATTGAATCTCTTTTTCTTTCCACTTTTCTTTTTCTTTTCTCTTTTTCTTTTCTGGCTCATTTATACTCTGTCGGCTTATTAGTCACAAGGCTATACTCAATTAATTCATATTAATTTCATACAATCAATGCAATTCACATGACCAGAATCACATAGCAGAGTCACCCAATAACTACAAGTCAATTATTCACATCCAAATCACAGCACAAGCAACCATTTCTTTACAGTGATATTACATATTCAATCACCTACTATCATTCAGAATCTACCAATTACAATAGAATTATATATTTAACTACTTACCATCATCTCCAATCATATAAGCCATTCAATATCTATATAAAAACATATTACATATATTTTATATAATTTCACAATAGAAAAGAATACTGCTCCTTTACCAAACCTAGTCCACAAGACACCTATTCTCAGCCTTTGCAGCTCCTATCGTATTGTCCATGGAAGAATACAATAAATTATGTTATGTTATGTTATGTTATATATATAGACGCATATATATCTCCAAATGGAAATGAACCCCAAAGTAGTTTTTTTGAACAATATATATCCCACTTTAATCGATCCTGTAACCTTCGTATATCTAGTTAAACTCATAAAAATATATCTTCTAATCGAGTCATATCAATAAAGATATATCATATATGTTTATATTAAAAATGATGCCAAAATTATTTTAGGAAATTATTTGTTTTACCTTCATCGACCAAATAACTTTCATCTATCATATAAAAACCTGTAGAAACATATCATTCTAACTAAATCCTACTAAACTATATAGGTAACATTGAGTAGTGTGATTGATTTGATTCGATTCGAATTGGCCTCAATAACCTATTTGTTTCTCATCATCTTCCTCTCGTCTTCGGTTCCTCTGTTCCGCAGTTCTCTTCGCCCTCTATTAGTTGTTCTCTCTCTCTTTTCTTTTTTTTTTTCTTTTTTGGGGCCTTATGTCTGGCAAGTAATCTGTGGCTAACATATACATATAAACATATGCGCCATGTGTAGGCGGTGGAAAGAAAACAATATAATATACTAATCAGGCTTAAAAATTTCCTTGGGCTTGTATTTGGGCCAAGCCCATGGGCTCACAATTCTCCTCCACTAAAAAAAATTTTGACCTCGAAATTCCTTACTGAGATGAAAATAATAAAGATACTCAATATTTAGAGTAGTATCAAGGTCCCAAATATTCCTTCTTTGACCTGTCCAAATCACCAAGCTTCCGCCTTGTTCTCTAGTGTTATTGTGATATTTATCGATTCTATTTAGCAAGACTTACCTAGTCTGATAAACATACTTACTGATAATCAGTTTCTTGTACTTCAGAACTGATTGTGAATAAGAAAATATGTAACTCAGATATAAGAATTACTATCTTCATAGTAATAGATATTTATAAGGAAATCCCGAGTCAAACCACTTCACTGGTGAGTGATATAAACACATTGGCTGAATATGAAAATCCATGATAAATGAAACTCGAGAATAGTCAAACTAGTATATTTGAGCCCCTAATTCTATTGTCTTCTATGCTACGAATTGATAGATAGAGAACCCAGGAATAACACACTGACAATTTTAGATCACTAGCTTGAAAAATATCCATATTGAATAAAATATCAAATCCACCAGTCAACGAAGAATATCCATATTAAATAATAATTATGTCGAATAATCTCTCATTTGTTGTAGATATAGTAGAAAATAAGCATTTTCCAACTTAGAAAATCCATTTTCGAAGCCAAAGAATTGAACTTGAGAATCTTACTTTCTTTAGGAACCTGATTTGCTTTTGAATCCTCCCATCTCTCAATTATTGGCAACTCCCCATTTAATTTAAGTAATTCAATTTACAATCCTTAGACTTTTATCGTTGAAAATGTCACTCAACTTCACATTATCTATTAAAGTAATACTAAGACAAGTGTGGCATAGTCAGTTTAAAGTATATTTCACCACAACATGAACAAAGGAAATTGACTAATATAAAGTATTACAATTATACAATATGATACTCTCGTGATTACTTCAAACAAAAATAATTCAAAATCACTCATCACACTAATTTTTGGGAACCATATACATCATTAAACAACAAATAACACTCAACAAGTCACATTCATACAACTATTATCATAAAATAACAAGGACATGGATGCACCCAATATTCCATTTTCATAGTTGACACATATATTCAATCTCTTAACATCTTGAATAATTTCTCCATTATCCTACATGCTCATTATCAATAATGACCAATTACCTCAATGAATAATTTATCTGGACTAAATAGTGGTTTACCTAGCATTATCACATTAATAAATCAATCATTCTTGCACTAAACAAAATAATGACCAATCGATGAGTAGAAGATTATGACAAATCTAAGTTAAGAACATACTTTATTCATATCAATTATATCATCACATTGGAACGTTCATCTACATCCTATACTACTAAAAGTTTCTCTCTCCCCTTTTTTTAAACAAATGTAACTGGACCAACGTTTATAGTAACATAAGGCATTACGGTCGAACATATGATTAAAAGACCAAAAAAGCAGTTAATCAACTCTTATTTCAACTCCCTAATTTTGTATTTCGATCTTTGTACAGAAAAACAATTAGCATTTTAATAGATGTCCATCTCAAATTGGAAATACCAAATACTAAAACCCTCATAGTCAAATTTACGAGTGGTAATCTTATACTACTCTATATAAGTAGGACCCAGTAAAATAATTTCTTCCAATTATGTCATTTAACTGTGGTAATTAATTCTCATTTGCCACTAATTCAAGCAACATCGAAGATTTTCCAAAATTAAACAATTATAGGCAAGAAACACTAATAACTAAAAAAAGTTGGACATGTAAATTTTAATAGTATGAGATCTCCTAGCTTGATTAGCGACTGTTTAAGAATCTTAGTTAGGGAAGACATCTCTAAGTCATCAAATTTATAATTTAACTACTTATTGTAGTTTTCCAAGTGAAGAACATATAATCATCAAATATTAGCTCATTAAACTATTTTATTTTTTTTAAACATATACCAAAATGCTATTCATTTTAAGTTCAATTTATTTTCTTCCCCTTTTGTATAATATTTCTCTTATATCTCATTAAACTATTTGCTATTCACATCCCACATGAATTTTCTTCCAAAAGCCATGCACATACCTCGCTTGACTATTTTCAAATAATCTTTCCTTTTATTATTTACTCACTATTTCTCTTTCTCATTTTTCTTCTTTTTTTTTGTCAACTAATATTAAGAACACACTATTTACTTGAGAATATTATTTAAATTAATTGAAATCAAGTAACAAATAATGGATCATTCACTATGACATATGACAAACTAACTTGCGCAAGGTAATCACAGCACACCTTTATCACCTTATACTATTCACCTAATTATATAGAGTAAATATATCATAGTAATAGAAATTGTCCAGTGTACTCCTCATATTTCAAGCCAACAACTAGATTAACAAAATAAAATAACAAATAACTCACCTCATAGTCTTGTCACTTTACTTCCACAATTAATCATACAAAACTTCATAGGTAAAATTCAACTTACCTGGCACTAATTCATAATTTAACTTGAGCTCACACAAAGGCATGCATATAATCAGTTAGAAACATACTTTGCCATATACATATAAAATAGTTGCCCAACCAATACGCTTTTTGATTGCTTGTAATTAATTTAGATAAACTAACCAATGGATTACCTCATTCTTTTTGGGTCATACTAACATTGTACGGGGATTTACCGAACCTATCAAGAATGATATTACTCATTCCATGAGGCATCAATAGAAACAACATGTATATTTTACTAACTTAAATGTCGTAGTAACATCCATCCATACCAAAGATAAAAAAGATTCGTAAGCAAGTGCCAATAACAGTATGAATGCTCTCATATTTTGAATGGAATATAATATCATTTTTAAATTCACTACCAATAGCTATAACAACCAATAACTATAACTCAAACGCAACAAAATTAAATTGCAAACTCTCATAATAAAACATAATAATAATATGAGTTAATGTAGTCACCTCCTAATGATAGCATATCATCTAGTTTTAGCAGGAGTCGATACTCATGCTCAACAATAAAAATTACACAAACAATCACATAATAACTCAACACTCAATCACAATGATAGAAATCGCATTCTCATAATCATCATCCAACAACATAAGAACAATCAAGATTTTATGTCTCAACTGTACAATCAACTAATCAATCGGTCATGATTCACTGCTATGCAATTCAATCAAATAACTCATATATATATTTTTTTTCAACCAATACATTATGCATCAAACATAAATTGTAAAAATCATATAACCATTAGTTCATTAGCAAAATTCAATAATGTAATGACACCGCAAAGCACAACATATCTCATATCTATCTAGTACAATAATAATAAAAGTGTTAATCCAACATCGAACTCTCCAAAAAATATTGGGGATCGAATAGAGATTACAAATTCTATAACCAATGTTCTGATACTAAAATTATCATGATTTGAAAATTCGGCAAAAGTTCCCCTAATTATAGATATCCTAAAATCATAAAAGTATAAACCTGTTATATAACTTTAGAAAATATGTAAAATTTATAATCACAAGCTTCAATATGATTTTCGTGCCATGACATATAATATAGAATCGTATTAATACTCAAAATAAGTTAGAATCAAGAATAACTTCTATCAAAAAAATTTCAAATCTGAATCCCCACTATCAAAAAGTTATCTCTGCTCGCCGCGTCAACTTGGTGACTTAAACTTTATCTGTAAAAATAATATGCGGAAGGTGTGAGCCGTATCTCAATAAATATTCAATTCTAATGTAAAATAAATTATATATAATTAATAAACAGAGTAATTCACTTGCAATCATATAACTCAACTCATTTATAATCCTTTATAGTAAATACTAAATACATATTATAATTTTACATACCTCATATATATCATCATATGTAACTGCATACCTCCACCTTATTTGAATTATCATATACCAAATATTTATATAAAATCCTCAGCCAATGCAATTCACATTAATATAAGACAATTAACACATAATCAATGTAATACAGGTGAACTCATATCAGTAACCACATTTTCAAATATCAGAATCCAAACAGGTCAATTCCAACCATTCTTAAATCCCACCAGTCACAACAAGTCCAATTCTATATTAAAGAACTCAACAAGCCAATGCACCGGACTTGACAAAAAATTAATATAGCCATGGGATCACATTTCCCTGTAATAGTGTTCTGGCGGTATCGATGCTACTTCTCTCCGACGATACTGCTGCCCCGTGCCAGAATCAAAATCAATCTTCCCCCTGATCTCCTAGTGCCCTTCATCTACACACCAGACTCCACGAGTGCTGCTCATTACCCTCTATTGTAAGAGTAAGTTTTAATTATCTTGTTCTTATATTTTGCCAGAAACTAACAGTAAGTTACCCGGCTGGACATCATCGGTAAATTAAATCTCTCTCTCTTTCCACCTTTTTTTTAATCTTTTTTCTTTTTTCTTTTCTGGCCCATTTTTACTCTACCGACTTAGCAATCACTATAGCTATACTCAATCAATTCAAATTAATTTCATACAATCAATACAGTTCACATGACCAGAATCACACAGTAGAGTCAACCAATAACTATAAGTCAATTATTCACATCCAAATCACAATATAGGCAACCAATTCTTTACAATGACATTACATATTCAATCACCTACTATCATTCAGAATCTACCAATCACAATAGAATTATATATTTAACCACTTACCATCATTTCCAATCATATAAGCCATTCAATATCTATATAAAAACATATTGCATATATTTTATGTCATTTCACAATAGAAAAAAATACTCACAATTCAATTAACCGCTCCTTCACCAAACCGAGTCCCTAAGATGCCTATTCTCGATCTTTGCAACTACTGTCATGCTGTCCACAAAATAATACAATAAATTATTTTACATTATATTATGTTATGTTATATATATAGACGCATACATATATCCAAATAGAAATGAACCCGAACATAATCATTTTGAACATTATGTATCCCACGTTAATCAATCTCGTAACCTTCGTATATCTAGTTAAACCCCTAAAAACATATCTTCTAATCGAGTCCTATCAATTAACATATATCATATATGCTATATTAAAAATGATCCCAAAATTATTTTAGGACATTATTTTTCTACCTTCATCGACCAAATTACTTTCACCTATCATATTAAAACTCGCAGAAACATATTATTCTAACTAAATCCTACTAAACTACACATATAACATTGAGTAGTGTGATTGATTTGATTCAAATTGGACCTCAATTACCCATTCGTTTCTCATCATCTTCCTCTCATCTTCGGCTCCTCCGTTCCCCAGTTCTCTCCGCCCTCTATTTGTTGTTCTCTCTCTATCTTCTCTTTTTCTTTTTTTTTTTGATCTTATGTCCAGCAAGTAATCCGTGGCTAGCATATATATATATATATGTATATATATGCCATGTGTAAGTGGTGGAAAGAAATCAATGTAGTATGCTAATCAGGCTTTAAAAATTCCCTTAGGCTTATATTTGGGCCAAGTCCATTGGGCTCACAATATATTATTTAGCAAATCAACTCATACTGCAAGAGGTCTTCTAGCTTTGCCACCAATCAATAATGCTAATATTTAAAAATTCAAGCGAAAACACCTTCTTTTGTCCCCTAGTCATAGGGTGTCTGATGGTGGCCCAAATGCAATCCTACCAGGAGGGTTAAATACGGTCATATAAAATCCTCCAAGCACATTAAATGTAGTGGACTTTCCTAGTAATCAAATATCAACTGACTCTGACAAATCAATTATTAAACTTGATAAAAGGCAAACAAATAGAAATTGAGTAGAAAATTTTTGAATTGTGGTGGTTGGCTTGCCTAAGATGGCAGAGGATTATCCAGGAAATTCCTCTTTTCTACAGCTATACTATTTCCATCTTCAATATGAAATTGAGAAGAAAATGTCTTTCCTTGTCTTTTCTTCTATTTAGGAGTAGTATACCTATGCAGCTCATGATGTTGTGTCCGAGGTCTTCACATTTATAAAACTTTGCGGGTTAGCTTCTTCTTTAGCTTGTAGGGTCTAAACTCTATTTCAATATCTTAGGTCTACTCAGCGTCCTCTTCACTATTGGAAGAAGGACAAAATCATTGAGGGTCCTCTGCTAAGATCACTAGGAACTAGAATGATGATACCGACATAGACAAAGGATGTTAAGCTAGTCTTCAACCAATGAATAAGAAATCCTTAGTCCTCTAGTTGTTGTAACCCAAGGCAACAGTTACATGTCGATAAGGGTTGCTAGACGATCCGACAGTCCATAGGAATATTTGTGGTTTGACAGATCAACCATACATTTTGAATATGGAGAGCAATTTTTTTAAAATCATGAGTTATCCAGATTATCAATATAGTATAGAGTCTAACAATGGGGATTTGCTCCTCAAAGTCTCCTATTGAGTATGCATTTTGGGCAGAGTACATCAAGATACTTTGTGAGCAAAGTCATACAATATAAACTTTTACCTGTGATATTCACTCATACACTCCTTACCATTGTAATGGTCGGATTGTCACTCACATGTAAGATAAGAGAGTTATATTTTGAGCATATTTAAGGGCTCACTCTTGCAGGTGGGTGGAAATATGGGTGATCGTATCCAGATATCTTTTTTTTTTATGGTACCTAGACCCTACCCTATATGAAATCGGTTCTTAAATCTTGGAACCGAACCAGACTCTGTTAAATCTTGGAAGTGTACTCTACTATATTAAATCTTGGAACTGGACCCTACTATGTTAAATTTTGGAACCGAAACCTACCTTATTAAATCTTGGAACATGGCCTTTCCCAAGACTTATAAGATATTACAAATTTCGGGCACTTTATTAAAACATGCTTAATATTTATTTTTAACCTCTCTAATAGGAATTATTTTGATACTTTTCATAATTATTATTATTTCATATAGTTTTTTTTTATCATAATCAAATATGTATAATTCTTAAATATGTTTTCATTGTATTTAAGTACTATCTATTAATAATTTTAAGTTAAAATGATGTTTTAGACATAAAAAATTCACTATATCAAGTGAAAGTTCATCGAGTCAGGAATGTAATGTTCCAATTCCGATTCCTGGCATTCTATGTGTTGGAATCGGAATCGACCTGTTCCTTAATTCATTACCTGGAACTTGCCTTGTTTTCATTGAGATCTACTCAGAATCTACCTAATAGAGTAGATTCCTACCGGTTTCAAATCTACTCGTAGACTCGTGCAAACTTGTGGGTGAAAATGTAGGCCTGCTCGTATGGTGCTACCTTGTTGAGTACATTCACAATTTACTAAAACAGGTGCATTCACAATTTGAGAAGGAATAAAATTTACCTAGAAGCATTTAAAGAAACTAGAGAAAAGACCCGGGCTCTGCACGATCAGAATCGTCGAGCATAGTTTGGCATAATAAATATATTGAATTGTAAAGAGAATAAGTCAAATAAATTATGTGCAAGCAACCATTGAAAGTATTTAGAAGTATATATAAAATGGAGTATGAATGGAATCATGTGAATTGTTTAGAAGTGTAATTGACATACTGCAACAAATGAAATCACGAAGAAAAAATAAATCTACATTATGTAAATTGCTCAATTGTGCCAAACTAACACAAATCTCATACATCAACTGCAGTGTCGATAGAGAGACGCTTTATAGACGTATCTGCCATGATCCTATTTGCAGTTATAAATGATGATTAAATTAGATATAAATTGATTGATAGCGGTGAAATGAGAGGAAAAAACTATTCTCTTAATTGAATTTACCTAGCAATGGTGTGACAGTTCTTGATATGTCATCTCCTTGATTTTGCTTTGAATTTTTAAGAGCTATGTAATATCAATCAATCTATGAAGATTTTATGAAGGCATACTTGTAATATCATTGAGATTATGATGTGATACAATACTTTGAAGTAGTAAATAGCCTCTACAACATTGTTTTTCCTTTTCCTAGAGAAAAAGAGATTAATGCATATATGGTTTGTTATATGACATTATAAACAATATTTTCATAATTTAAATACTTACTTGTCAATAGTGCCGCAAGACATTTGATATGATAATTATTGTATTGACATGCACTCAGTCTTCATAGTTAAATAAATTTCATGAGGAAAAATTCAAACCGTTAATAACTTTCCACTCCTCCCACTTCTCCTCAGTGCTCTCCACTATATTCCCAGCATAAAGTGATAAACTGCCCACAACCCCTTTTCTCCTCTTCCCCCGATCCATTCTCCTTTCCCTTACTCTCCTGCATTCTTCAACTTCCAATTTTTTCAATCATTCCGCATTTTTTTGTTTCCCCTCTCCTCAGACGTTCTACAGGGTTTGTTCTCCACTGTTTCATCCAATGAATTTGGTCTTTCATTCTTGTTTCGACTTGAAGAAATTCAAAGTGTTCTACATTGTTAGTTCATTTTGATTATCTCTTTAAATTTCAGCTCTTGTTCTTGAGATTTTACTCTCAAAGTTTATATTGTAAATCGATTATCTTAGGCATATTCTACGGTCCCGATAATTTCGGACATGCCCTATAACACCTCTTGAAGTTGGAACATGATTCTAAACGCCTAACTTGAACAGTAGAAAAAGTGGAAAACAATTACCTCCAACAGATAGCTCAGATTACAGAAATCAACGACGAAGATTAATTGGGAAAATCCAACGAAGGAGAAAACTTCCCACCTGTCTAGCAAAGCTGAGGAATGCAAGGAATTACGAAGACTAGCAGCCTATTTATAGACCAAATTACACAAGTAAACAACATAAAAAAAGATCGATATTTAGCAAATTGTACTCAAATTTGAAATCGAGTGATAATAAAAACTTATAAAATATTCAATATCTTAAGAATCAAATATTGTCTTATTTGACATTTTTTTTTATCCTACTGAATAATTCTAATACTCCTTAAGACGAACATGGAACTATCACGATCTATGGATCTTGCAGCGATAATCTACTTTCATGATTTCTTTGTTTAACGATCGAGCAATCACTCCAGAGCCAATCTTCAAGACAATAAGAAAGAGGAGTTTATCACTTACTCCAGTACAAACTCCTTTTTTTTTTTTTCTCTTTAAACGAAAATATAATTATATAAATGATAGTGATACCAACTGTAACAAGTTATTTTTTTATTATTACTTAATTTTCTAAACAATAAAATATCTCAAATACTAATGAGTCCTCGCATCTTTAGGAACCGTATGCCAAAAAAATAATTGCAGGGGCCCAGGATACTAAAATTTCTACTAAAACCTGCTTGTTAGCCTGTCTTCGGGCCCAAATGGCCGAAGCTCATGGTTTCGGATCAATGTAGCAGCAGGGTATTTAAGACGCATGACCACTCATCCAAAAATTTTTTAAAAACAAAATTTGAGAGGCATCAGCCCCCTTGGCCTTGACACGGCTTGGCATGCCCCTAAGAAAGGCCACGTGTCACGGTGATATTTTACGGGGTGACAAGTCTACCTAAACATAAAAATACGAAAACAATAAAATAATTTTCTGTGTCCGTTATGCAAACACATGTTTATTGTGAAATTTTCAGGTCCCAAATGGTTTTAAAAAATAAAGAAAAGTCAAGCTTCTTTGCAGGGATAATGTCACACGTGTTTTAGGTCAATTGTGACAAGTCTATTGCTCTTTAATTTCTTCCTGTACCCTCCGTTAGCTTGTCTTCGTCTCCGGTGTATGAATACGTTGGCAGGTCGACCGTCGCTGTACAGGAGCGTGCCCACTCTCTCTCTCTCTCTGCCACTGCGCATTACAAAAATCATCCCCCCGCCCCTTTCTTCCCCGCAGCCATTTCTCTTTCTTCCTCTGTCCCTTCCCAAGATGACAGACACAGAAGTAAAAGAGCCCCATTCCAGTGCAGACTCTGAGAGCAGCAGCAGTGCCAGCAAATCCGATCCTCATCCAAGAAGCACTGCAGAAAAAGTACTAAGAACAGCAGCAATGGCGGCGGCGGCGGCGGTACTAAGCACCCGGTTTACAGGGGAGTCAGGATGCGGAGCTGGGGGAAGTGGGTCTCCGAGATCCGCCAGCCCCGGAAGAAGTCCAGGATTTGGCTCGGGACATTCCCCACGCCGGAGATGGCCGCCCGTGCCCACGACGTCGCCGCCCTCTGCATCAAGGGCAATTCCGCCGTCCTCAACTTCCCCCACCTCACCGGCCTCCTCCCCCGACCCGAGTCCCCTCAGCCTTCCCTCATCCAAGCCGCAGCCGCCCGCGCCGCTGCCATGACCGAGCTCGATCCCTCCCATTCCCTGCCCTCGCCGGAGGCATCCACTTCGTTGTTGTCGTCGGTATCGGGATCAGGGGATCAGGATCTGGGGCAGATCGTTGAGCTGCCTAATGTGGAGTTTGGCGAGTTCTCTCTTGTTGATACGGTGGACTACTGGGCCGAGCTGCCTCAGGGGGTGGAGGAGGCCGCGGCCGAGTTCGGGGTGGACTATTTCCTTGAACGGATATTGGGTGGGGATAGCAGTAACTTCGCAAGCAGGGACGAAGCTCTAGTGCGAGATTAACGGCTAATAATTATCCTTCTCCGTTTTTTGTTCTTATTACTTTTAGCTTGTCTTATAATTTTCTTATGACACATCTACTGGTCATTTCTGTTCATGTGTAATAAATTTGGATAAGTTTTTTTTTTAAATATTATGTGCTCTTATGTAATCTATAAATAAATTACTCTAACGAAATCTAAAAACGTTTTGATCTCATTTTGAAATGATCTCAATTAAATTTAGTTTATAATCCGTTGAACTTAATTTAGAATGAAATAATAAAACATATGAAAAATATTTTTTTGTTAATTTTATAAATCCATTTTATTAATTTCTCATATTCTATTAATTATTTTCACGATTCTCTCAATTGTTTGCAATGATTCTCTTAATCATAAATATTATTTTACTCTTTTAAAATGATCCAATTGCTTGCAACCTTTGCAAATTTCACAAAAAATATATTTTATTCACCAAAAACTCTCAACTTTTTGGTTCTACTTCATTTTTATTTGATTTGAAGTACTCATTTTTTATTTACAATAACATTAAATTTTATTTCTTTGAACAGTTCTGTAATTCTTTGATTGTTATATTACTTCTATCACCTTAAATTTTTATGAAAGAATATATGATTGATAATTTCGCATATAGCACATGTTACCCTCTAGTGTAGAGTTTAAACAACTTTGAATAGGATAGCTGCTCTTTTCTTTCCTTTCCTTTATTTAATTTTTGAAAATTGTAAATTAAAATTCGTGGAATAGGAAGAAGTGAACCCCTTCCACGACTATGTGTGAATCTACAATATCTTGATTCATGATTAATATCTCCATACAAAAATCGCTTCTCTTTTTCATTCATTTAATTTTCACTATGATTTCTTTTTTCTTTGTTTCCTTTAATTAATTGCTTAACTAGTGAGAATTTTGATCAACTATAAATGCACATATGATAAATTTGTACAGTTTGAGTTCAGTTTCTTGGATTGTTCATGGATTAATCTGTGAGATAATTGTCACGGGCTCACATTTGAGGACCCATGTATACAAAGGCTCCCTAGAAGTCCTCCTCTCGTTTGACAAACTACAAAAATATATCTCATAAAATTTAGGAATAACACTCATGATACTCGAAAATCATAGTCAACGTTTGATCATGTATATCAAGAGAACCACCATATATTATATATATATATATATATATGTGTGTGTTAGGTATAAAAGAGGACAATAGTGATTGAATGGAATGAGAGAATTTTTCTATATATCTCATGGTGATTACATGGGGTTTATATATATAGGCAAGAAATTATATAAATTAATCACAAATCAACGTAACTTAAGGGGCATGTAATCTCTAGCGTACGGATGGTGTCAGAGATGCAGGCAGCGTCACAAGTATAAATCGACGCCAAAACTGCAGTGCGGGGCTAGTGGTATAGGGTGGCGTCAAAGGCGCAGGCCGACTACCCTGGCCCGGGCATTGAAGCGGATAATGGGCTTTTCTTTTGGGCTCCAACGGGCCGGCCTTCAGCAGGGGTGTGAGCTTATGGCCCATACCCGACTATATATATATATATATATATATATATAATACCACCATAATTGGGAGGAATAAAAATGTGCCCGTTTTAGAAGTCTATATTAAGAAAAGATTTCAAATGGTCTCATCTTATAATAATATAATAATAAAATATAAATAAACTATTCAGTTAGTAATAATTATAATAATTATTTAGATGATTTACACTATTATTTATTTATTATAATTTAATCAATTATTTTTTCATAGATGACGGAATATGATTAAGAATTTTTCAGTATTTGTACAAGACCTTCTACAATTTCACAAATTGTTGATTTGATTATTTGTTCTCCTCTAATGGGCTTTTCGACTCTTTGGAAAGTTTTTACTTTACAAGAAAAATTAATACATTTCCTTATATTTTCCATAATTTGACGGCAAAGTTGGCCTCCATCCTCTTTCAGAGCGCCAGTTACTTTTGTCGGGCTAATGGTCTTCACCAAGAAATGCTTTACAAAGCGAGGAGGCTGTACTCGTAGAGGGCGTTTGGTTCGAGTAATCTTGGATTATGGGAAAAAGTTAGATTACATGAAACGTAGATTTTAAAATGAAATTGTGGCATTTGGTAAGTGTTTTAAATTATTGGAAAAATTGATGGAAAGCAATGTAATTTGACAAAAATATCCCTCTCTCTTTCTTTCTCGAATAACCAGCACTAGTCACGCCCCACTTCCCTAAACAAAACCTCTGCCCAAAGAAGTGTCTGTAAACTTTCATTGTTCGACGATTGCAGCTTCATTTACTGAACTTCATTCGGCAGCTTCATTCATTTTCACGGCAGACTCGGATGATTTCAAATCATTTACCAGTTTTTCCAAGCGAGAGCCCTAATTTCTATTGCAGATGGATAAATTCTTCACTGCTTCACACAAATGCGGCTACGAGAGTCTTATATGTCATTTTCTTCGATAATCTGTTCACTCTCTCTCTAGAAAATTATGGCTTCCAAATTCAAACTTTGAGCCAAGAATCTCCTATCAATTTTTACTTGAATGAGATTTCTTTTCCAAGTTTTTCAAATATGGGTTCATGTTTGGAGCTTGGGACCTGATTAAAGATTTTCATCGTAACATTGGTAGAAGGCAGAGGTAGAAATTGATCACGATTAAAGGGAAAAAAAAGCTATCCCAAATTGTAATAGGAGACTACTTTTCCTCAACTCTGCAATTGAATTACTGGGGAAAGGGATAGGCTTGGTAATATATTCAATGTCTGATAAAGTTAAAATGGACTACATTTTGCAGCCAAACACTGTAAAATACAGTGTAAAAGTTCAATTTTTCATTGAATTTTGTTGTTTTACGTTGAACCAAACACCCTTTAATGTCCATGTGGGGACCACAATTCAAAACCTCCCTCCACCTTAAAATTGTCCCTATTTTTTTCAATTTATTTGACAAATGGAGATATTATTAGGAAACAATATTTGTTTTATATTATATCAAATATTATGATATTATATTTTGAACAATTTTTTTTTATCTATCTTAAACACTCACAGAATATGATAATTTTTCAAAAAAATTTTTAGTTACCTATATCAGTATCAGTAGGCATGATTTTCTAGAATGAATATTTACTTTTCCATTTCAATAATTTTTTAATCACCATAAGTATTGTATTTGCCAAGTGCCATTTAATCTATGAAAAATTGAAGTTTCACAAATGCCACTTGACTAGAAATTGATCCTTATGATTTAATAAAAAGAATTTGTCCTAACATTCACTTTTTTGATTTGTATATGTCTAAAATTTAAAAGTCTAATGGATTCTTACTAATCTAGTTTGAATCATGTAGGCTCACTAGAGAGCAAAGTTCTTCCAAGCTAAACTGTCTTCATTCATAAGACTCGAATTCAAGAACTTACTTAACAATATCACTATGTGACAATATTTAAGTGATGACATCAACAAATAAAATCAAATTAATTTATGAGAATTTTTTATGAACCCTAAAAGAAAAATAAAATCCTAAAAATGATTTGATTTTATTGGTATAGTTACATATAAGATTTTCTCTGACCAATTCACTTTGGCTCCTTAGATTCATTTGTTAGCTTGATTCTTGAGCATTATTAATTCCAAAAATAAAGCACATAAATTACAAGGAAACATGATAAAAACCCTACAAGCAATTCCATCAAATTAAAGTATCAAATTTAGAGAAAGATGATTTAGTACAATTGGTACTACTTTCGTCCAGTAACCTAGACGTCTTGGATTGATTTCACCCATGGACTTCCCATATCCCTTTTATCCCCTCTTCCTTCTACTGTTTTTAGGTTTATGTGTCTCTTTTGTATTTCTTTAAAAAAAACCAATCTACCCAAATAAGTACCAAAATATTTTTAAATTTTTGTGTGATTATACTGTAACATAATTGTTATGACAGCTGTTGCACAATAGCCTTATTATCATAGGGGTGAAAATTTATTTAGCACTATTTGAAGATGTAGTTTCAAGAATAGCACCAATTTGTAAAAATTTGTAAAACTAGCACTACTATAAAACATCTTTTGATGACTTTTTCAAAACTTCCCTCAATGCCGTCCTCATAACTCCCCATGACTAAACCCTAACTTTTACATTCTCCCTTCCCCATCTCCTATCTGCCATTTCTCCATTTCCTTCTCAACTCCCCAACACTCCAACCTGTTACTGCACCCCCTACGCCCGAGCCACCACCCTATTGCTGTCGAGCCCGAGCCACTGCCTGCACTTCCCGCTCACCGAGCCGCCCTACTACTGCACACCTCGCACCCAAGCCACCGCCTTGCTGCCGCAGATCTCGAGCCACAGCCCTGCTGCTACTAAGCTCCCGAGTGGCTACTGCTGCCTCGAGTTGGAGCCCCCGAGTAGCAGTTTTTGCCTCGGGCTCGAGCCCTCCAAACCACTACTCTTGTCCCAAGCCCGAGCCCTCTGAGCCACTACTGTCCTCAACCGAACCCGCCATCCCCCCTAGTTGATGCCACCAAGTTGATGGGCTACTCAAAGCTCCTCCAGTAAGCTGATCCTGTTTTGCTCAAGTGGCCCGAGTTCTTTCACCACTTCCACCATAACCTGCTTGAACTCTAACTCAAGGAGGGCGCCCATGTCTACCCCAAGATCGGCCGCAAGTTCCCTATCAACAAAGGCATCCCCAACATGGTCCTCCACAAGGACCAAGTCTGATTCTTCAATTAGAATTTTTGGGGTTGACTTTGGATTTACAATTTGAGATGTTTTGTGTGGATTAAGGGCTTTGTTTGAGAACTTCGATCCAATGTAATTATGAGGAATTGAAAGAAGTTTTAGTTATGGAATTACTTGTTGGTCAAACTTTGATATGATTTATCAGCCCACATCAGTGATTTGATCATTCCTTGTCTTCCTAGCAATGATGAATCGATAACTCTGTTTGATTTGCATAGGAGTTAATGTGGCTCTGAGCTTTAAAGTTTTTGGCTTTACATCAATAGGATGAATTTTGTGCTAATGTGACCCTAATCTCTCTCACTGTGGAGTCTTGTGCCCATGGAAAACTCCCTTGTGCTAATACCTCTACTACACCACCGTAGCCTATCCACCAACTCAATCCGCTAAAATTGTTCCTCTTGGTCGAGATGAATTGGTCCCAAAGAACAATGCCTTAGTCAGATGTGATGAGGAGTTCCATTTTCCTTCTCAATTAATAAGTTCCGGTAAGAGATAAAAAGGTCCCAGCAAGGGATAAATAGGTCCTGAAGAAAGTCCTGATAAGAGATAAATAGGTCTCAAAGAACAATGATTTAGTCAAATTTCATGAGGAATTCTATTTTCCTTCTCAGTTAAATAGGTCTCCGTGAGATATAAATAGGTCTCGGTAAGACATAATAAGTCCCGAAGAATAATGACTTAGTCAGATTTGATGAGGAACTCTATTTTCCTTGTTAGTTAAATAGGTCCCGAAGAACAATGAATGCATTAAGCATAAAGTCATATATAGAATATAGTAATTAGTCCAAAAATTACATTGACTGTAAGATGAAAAATGGATATAAAGATCTGGATGTTACATAAGAATGGCTCGGCACCGGGGGAGGGAGGAGTGGCTCGGCACCGGGGGAGGAGGAACGACTTAGCTTGGCTCGGCACTGCGGCAGGGATGAGCAGCACGACTCCACTGGGCATCGAGGGAGGGAGGAGTAGCTTGGGCAACTCATTCGGCAGCTTGGCAGCTCGGCAGCTCGGTGGAGCTCGGCTCGGCACTGGGGATGAAGGAGTAGTTCGGCTCGGCTGTGCACCGGGGAAGGAGGAGCAGCTTGGTTGGCAGCTCGACCAGCTCGGTCTCGGGCAGTTGGGCTCTGAGCTAGGCTCGGTTAGGCATTTCGGGGGGGGGGGGGGGGATGTGGGTGGGGGCGAAGCAGCAAGGTCGGCAGGTTGGCTTGGCAGCTCGATCTCAGGCAACTTGACTCGGCAACTCGGGTCAGTGGATAGAATGGGTGAGAAGACGGCTGCTGCTGCTGGGTGAGAGGGAAGAAGAGAGAGAAGGAAAGTTTTTGGAGGGAAATGTGAAATAGAAGAGGGACAATAGATTTGGTTTTAGATGGAGAAGAGGAAGATGACAAATAGAGGAGTAAACATGACAGTCGACGCAAATTGGTGCTATTTTAGTAAATGGTTGTAATTTGGTGCTATTTATTTGAGATGGGTGGAGAGTTGTGCTACTTTTCACCCTTAACGATATTATCAAATCTGGTGATTTTATTGAACAATCAAAAGTTTAATTAATCACAAGTCCTCTAGTCAATCTGACTTCATGGGGCATCTTATCGAACATCAACTTGAATGTTCCTGTCGGCAACGTGGAGAAAAGGGGTTGGTCCACAACAAACTGTTATTTTATATGCTTCAATCTTTTAGTTATTTTAAAAGATCTGTGAAACGAATGCAACAGAAACTAAACCTTCAAATAGCGTTGCAGTTTTTCTCAAAAATAGATTCTAAAATACGCATGGTTTAGCAAAATTTACTAAGTCCCAAAAATCACGTGTGTATATGTACATAGAGACCAGAAATTTCTAGGTGATCATATCTTACCGTGTGGTATAAGAAAACACAAATTAAAATGTGATAAATAAGTAAATTAATATTAATAATCGAACAATTACTATTTAACAGATTTTACATTTTCTTTAAAATATTTAATAATTTGGTTACTTTTTGATGAATTTTTTTCTTTTTATTGTTCAGTTAGGTGCTATTAAAATACGCAGATGCACAATCTCAGTTTCTATGAAAACTTTTATAAATTTCAAGTGTAGCTCTAGTTATGCGTTTATATAAATCGCGGGGTCGGCTGAATATATGGACATGAATTAATGTTTAATACTTTATCCTTCTAGTTGAAGATTATTGGCTCAAGTGTCCTTTTCTTTCTTATATAAAACAGGGAACAAAGCCAAGAATATCCTAAAACAAGAGAAAATTAAGAGATATAAGGTTGGGGTGCAAAATAAAGTGGATTAATTGATGTGGTAATATATATCTTCTCCATTAGTAAGATATTGAGTTCGAGTCTTGTGAATGAATAAAGAGAATTCAACTCGAGAGAATTTTTTAAGGCCCCATTCCTATTGAGCTTAAGCAACCCTAATGGGATCGAATCTGCTGAATCCAAATCCAATGCGGGTTGCGATGCGGTATACCTCCCTTCTATTCATTTACGGTGTTATTGCAATTAACTGCTGAGAAATCGAGCACAACTAGCACATTGGTGGGTCCTCAAAGTTCGAACCAAATAACAACTTGCTCCTCCATCCTGAAAATAACCAGCCATAAAACTTGAAATATTGCAGCCCATTTTTCCATTTAATCCTAGCAAAGAAAAAGGTGTTCAATAATTCAATCTCATAATAGTGCGGTGATAAAAAAATCAATTAAATTTTTTTGTTAGTAATAATTATGGTAACTACTGGATGTAATTAATACTAATATGCATGTTTGTCACATTTTAATTGATATTTCCTCGCACTATATGATAAGATAAGATCACCTAAGAATTTGTCCTCGCAAAGTGTTTCAGATTTTACCCGTGATTGGCTAAGTTTTTATTATTATTATTATAATGTGCTTTAAGAGAGAAAAAGAGTTTCCAGCTAAAGTCTTATCAAATTGCTAGTATATATATTCTTAATAAATTAAAATAGCGTTACAATCCCCTTAACCCTCATGAAGCAACCCCTTAGCCCTCCACTTGGTAGCTCCGGTGAGGTTTTATTTTTTTCATTTTTTTGAATTTTTCATATGCGGTAGGGTCCACACAAACCTTTCATGTTGCCATCCTCAGCTTTTTATCTGTATTTTCTTTTCTTTATTTTCATTTTTATTTTTTATTTTCTATATGAGGAGATCAAGTGTGATCTTGTACTTTTTAGAGAAACCTAAAAAGTAATTTATCTTCCCATACTATGCGATCTATCTAAAAGTATCTATGATCTTCACATCATTATATATTCTCTTCATCATCATTTTACTTTAATAAACTATAAATATCTGTATTCTTAGTAATCTGTATCACGCTTCGAAGTGCTTACACTAGTATAATAGAAAAGTGGGTTAATGGATTGCTACAAGATGCCTAAAGTTTGAAAAAATCTTAAATAATTCTATCTTACAATGACGTGTTAAGGACGAACGAATCAAATTAGTTTGATTAATAATAATTATGTTAATTGCTCAAGTAATTAACGCTAATTTATTTATTTGTCACATTTTAATTGATATTTCTTCACGTCACTTACTAAGGCAGGATCATCCAAAAGTTCATGATGAGTGAATACCAAAATTTACATCGAGCATTAGATATTAGTGATAAAACCTTCAGGCAAGAGCAAAACATCCACGTACATTCAGCGTTCCATTTAATTTTATCTAATTTCTTATCTTGTATTTTAGGCATCTTTGTCACAAATATGATGGCACTAATTAGCCTTGAGTCGAGCGCTATATTGGATTCGGAAGATATCAATTGCAAGGATATAAGTTGACGAGGTTGTTAGATTGAAGAATTGTGAATGGTGGCAGATAAATATGATGGCACTAATTAGCCTTGAGTAAGCGCTGTGAGGAGAAATCAGTGCAGCCTAATAATGGTACAAAAAGGTGGGGATTGAGGCAAAGCTCTTACTTGCTCAAAGAATGTTCGGACTGGAGTTTCTTATTGAAGGTTGCAAAGGCAACCAGAGGATGCAGTTGCAACTAGTGGAAGGATACAAACTTTTAGGGTAAGCGAAAGGCATGTGCGCGTGTATGAGATAAATTCGGAATCAACAAGAGCCTACTGTGGTAGATATCAATAAAATTTGGGCAGGTTCCAGCTAAAAAAAATAAAAAACGGTCGGTTACTTACTAGCTTCGATTAATTCACACAATCAATTTTAGTCATTCTTAACTTCCTTGTTTAAACTCCAATCTCAAGTTGTTTATGTCGTTATATTTCTAACTTGATTAACTTTCATTTGATATAGTAATCATATATTTTTTATGAGTTTATCATATCAAAATATTGTTATAACTTATAAATCAATAATTAAAAATAAAAAAAATAACATATTTGATTATGGTAAAATAACTGGAGAAAACAACAAAAAATAATGAAATCCTATGAATACAATTATTTTATAACTATTAAATATGTTAAAAATATCAAAATAATCAATATTATAGAGGTAAAAAAATAATAATCATGTTCCAACAGGAACTTAAACGTGTGGTATTTCACATGTTTTAGGTAGGGTCATGTTTCAATATTGAAAAGGATAAGAGTCGGATTTAATATTTAGAAATCAATTCTGTTTAGGGCAGGGATACGGGCACAATGAAAAATGAAGGGTGCTCTTGTTGCATGAAAATCCTTCAGCATGTGAGATAAATAGTAAAATCAAAGTATATAAAAATCATCACAATAATGATAACAAATCATTAGTTGAAATTAATAGAAAACTCAAAAGAATTAAAAACTTCGAAATTGAAATTGTGGTCAAGGCGTTTTTAGGAAACTCTCTTGAGGATAGATATTTCCTTACAATGTCGTAGCATGGCTTCAGTGGAAATATCCAACCCCGGGATGCAATATCCACGAGGAAAATCATTGCTGCAAAACAGGAAACTCCCTCAGTAGAATCACAACCCGAGAAATAAAAATGAGATAAGTTATATAACATCAATAAAATAAAATGTAATAAATGAAAGAAATTTGTGCACGTGTATATATGTCAATCACATTTTCTCTTACACACATCACGTGTATATATATATGTCAAAAGTTTACAATTGAATAGACACAATTGTTTCGAGAAGTTACGATTAAATGATCGTGTCTCTTTATTTAATTTTCCCTCCAAATGATTTCCAATCGCACTCAACGGTTGCTTCCTTTTTACCGTTGCTTCTTCTATTTACTATTATTATTATTAAATATGTATAATTATACAACAATCCCCTACTTATTTACTTATAATAATTTATCAATCAAACACACAAATAAACATAAATAATTCAGACATCTAAATACACAACAAGCAAACACAAGCATAATCACAAACAAAAACTAAATATAACAATCCACACATTAAAAAACTAAATAAATATGAATTTAAAAAAATATTGAAAATAAAATAAAATAATCAGTTTTTACATAGTGCGTAGCCTAACGATGGCCAAGGCTTGAATCGTAGGTCTAGAACATAAATCTAAAGGATTAATATTCACACTATACATGAGTTCTAGTTCACCATAGGCAATGCCAATTTCGTAACAGCCTTGCACTACCCCAGTTTAGCAAGTACTTTAGGATTTTACCGGTAATCCGAAGAAGGTAGCCATTCACCTTCATATTTGAGTAGGCAGTCTCATCAGGAGTGTCCACAAACACTTTATCACTCCACCTGTTAAAGACTATGAGACTGTTAAGGACAAATATCCAATCTTTCTTATTGTGGAAATGCAGTGCATTAAACCAAATACGAAACTTTGATAGTTACCCCCACTATTTCTCATATATTCAAATAATGTACTAGAAATGTAAACACATATTACATTTCTAACATAGTCTGTAGCAAAGAGCTCTTGAACCCTCAAAACATGATTTCCCTTTAAGGAGTTCGTTCCCCTTAAATGGTACCATCGTAGAGAGGGTAGGATTCACTCAGACCATTTTCATAATCCGGCAATAGTCCTATATCTCCCAATTTTTATATTCATCTCATTATAGGAGGATTAACAAGCATATATCAAAAGGGGTATCACACATTTTCTTCACCGCACTCATGGTGGATTTTCTCATACATATTTGCTTGCCTCGCTAGGCTCATATTTTATGGCCTTTACCAAAATATTTGTCTCTTACCTTTTTCCTAAAATGAATCTCATTTTGTACGTACCTTTTCACACTGAAAAAATTTGAAATAGAGTCTTACTCCTCAAATGAGTATGTCCTTCCTCATCTTGTTTGATATTCGCAAACATTCTCATTCATTTTGCGCCAATTACCTTAGATAAGGACCTTCACTCAAACACTCATATTCACATTGGATAAAAACATATTAGTATAGTATATTCATGAGGATATAATTTAAAACATCATAAAATAATTCAATAATTATTTAAAGTAATTATCCGTTGTACGTATCTTTATGACTTGATAAAAATTATTAAACTTTACCTCATCGAGTGGGTATATCATTCTCCTCAAAGAGACTCATGGATATTCCCCTTTACATCCTCCAATAATATTTATAATCACCTTAAACTTAAAAATATTTCTAACCACAAAAAATAATAATTAGTAATTATGTACACAAAATAATTAGATATGGTTGTGCGCAACAAACTTTGAGTCTATAAACTTTAGACAAGAAAAATGAGCAAACAAATTAGATTTGTATTAATTTCGCGGGGAAAATTTCTCTAATGAAATTCTGCTAAGAAAATACAGAAAATGGTCTCCTCTAATTCTCTTTCTTGGTTGGTCTCGAGTGAGGGCTGGAGAAGCGTAGTCTCGATCGAGGAAAGCTGTGGTCCATCGGGGCTTTTGAGCTTGATCCGGTGGGTTCGATGAAATCTCAAGCAAGAAGCCTCAATGGCTTGGTCTCGGTCGAGAGCTAGGTCTGATGAAATCCCGAGAGAGAGAAGCCTCGATGGCTTAGTCTCGGTTCAGAGTTGGTGGTGGAATCAACGAGGCCTAAGAGCTTGATCCGTTGGATTCGGTTTGTGACTCGAGCGAGGGCTGGAGAAGCATAGTCTCAATCGAGGGCTGGTACCGACGGGGCTTGCACGCTTGATCCGATGAGTCCGTGCGAAGTCTTCCGAGTTTCTTTTCGAGTCAGCAGAGCTTCGGCAAGTTTAGAAGAGTCTCAATTTTGGCATAGCGTCTTTAGGTTTTAGCACCTTTTTAGTTTGTTCAGTGTCCCGATTTCTGAAGAGAAGCCCTCTATTTATAGAGGAGGGGAGCTGATGTGTCAATCCCCGTACTTGAATTTGATTGGTTGATCAGAATCGATCCTGACCGTCCATTATAATTTTATGAATAATTATCTAATTTTATTTGTAGATAATATCCATTTGTGGAGATTTTTGTATTTCTCCAGATTTTCTATAATATCATGTATTTATCTGTACAAGATATTATAGATATTATTTGAAATTATATTTGTTAATTCCAGATAACATCAAATATATCGATTAACCACAGATATTTGACTGTAGATTACCGATAATTTCCCGATGACACGTTTCGTGTATTTACGTATCGAGAAAATTGTGAAATTTAATTTATCTGAAACTTTAATACCACATTTAACTGGACATTTAATATGTCGGATAAGTGAGGTGGCAATTTGTGACTGACTGCGATTTTTCGAGTTCTACAAATGCCCCCTCGAGACTTGCGCACAACTCAATTTGGTCCAGTGTGAAGTGAGCATGTCTCGAATCGCTTATTGTTACTTATACAGGCCGTAGTTTGCATGCCCGGAGTTCTGTACCACATCCTTCATTCGGATTCCGTTTTGCATGCCCATTGCAATTTGCATGGGATGTTTTGCACCCCACCCTTAATTATCGCGGAGACTCAAAAAAAATATGAAATTTAGAAATCATCACTCATAGGATCCTTTGAATCTTGTTGGTTGATTCAAATCCCAACTTCGAAATCACATCTCAATTTAGATTTGATTTTCTTATCATAAGCAAATTGATCATCCGATACTCTATAAATTGTGCAATAATTACTCATTCTCTCTTAATCAGCTTAGGGCAGTAAGGCTTTCTTGAATTCCACAAATGAAATCTACGTCGTGGAGTCATCCATCAACATTCCCAGTTTGCTCATCTCGCGTTTGCATGTAAAAGATTCTTTCCTTACTTGCCTTTCATTTAGTTTGATCACCTCTCATTTTTTTTTCTTCCAGCAACATCTCCATATTCTGGCCTAATGAATTAGAGGTATTTCATGTCTTTCCGGAGTTGATATATCAACATAGCCGTGAAGAGACAGAAAATATGTCGTAGATCGCGTCAACGATTCAAGCCATTAAATTGAGTGTCCGATCAAAGTAGACGATCATATCAGAGCATGAAGTTGAGCAAGAAGAGGATGAAGTTCGCACCTTCTGATTTTGCTCCGTTGAATAAGAGTGCAAGACACACCCCCCCCGAAAGAGTCAACTTGAATCGACTTTCTAGAGATCGGCGAATGTATATGCGGCAACAGGTATGCCTTTGCATGAATTTTTTCTTTTCAATGTTTGGTGCATAAACCTGAGAGTAACAGCCAAACTCTCGTAGATTTACTTGATCGTGTAATCTTGGCCTAACTCACTTTGTTGCCCCCTTGCTTGTCAACTGTGTGGCCATCACCTTAAAGCCGGTCCTCTTTGATTGAAATTTTTTTCGTTTTTTCGTTCCTCTTTTTTTTTTTCTTTTAACTGCAACATAACTCTCACATTCTCCTTCGTCACAGGTTCTTGAATTCTGTGTGGCTGGCTGGGAGAAACATAAGACCTTTCTTGTGTTATCATACAACATTTTTGTTCTGTGCACGATCCTTCAGAACAAGTGGTGACCTTCTTTTCCTTGGGCTCTTTTTTTTTTTTTGTCTATTTTCTAACGTATATATGCATGTATGTGCACATGCGAACCATGGGGCTCATGCATTATCTTTTTTTATGTCAAGAAGTTCTTGTTTCAAACATGATCTGCTATAGTCATGAAGACAAGTGTTACATGCCAACTTAACCAGTAGGTTCGTTCAGGGGCAACTCGACTTTTTGTTGACTTGACCCTACAATCTACTCACGGTTAACTTGGTGTCAATGCACTTCACCATTGTCTTAGGGACTGAACTCCGTCTTTGCTGTAAGGAGGATAAGTGCTTATGCCGACTTAGCCTGTGAGTCATTCGAGGTCAACTTGACTTTAGTTGACTTGACCCTACGGCTTACTCATAGCTAACTTGGCGCCAACGTGCCTCTCTATTGTTTATGAGGACTGCACTCTGTTGTCGCTACAAGGAGGATAAGCGATCGTGCCAACTTAGCCTGTAAGTTGTTTGGGGTCAACTTGACTTAGTTGACTTGACCCTATGGCTTACTCACGGTTAACTTGGTGCGACGCCCTTATCATCGTCTTGAGGACCAAGCTCCATCTTTACTACAAGGACGATAAGCACTCGTGCTTACTTAGCCCGTGAGTCGTTCAGGGTCAACTTGACTTAGGTTGACTTGACCCTACGACTTACTCATGGCTAACTTGGCATTGACGTGCCTCTCCGTTGTTAGCAAGGGCTGCACTCTATCATCTCTACAAGGAGGATAAGCGCTCATGCCAACTTAGCTCGTAAGCCGTTCGGGGGCAACTCGACTTGGGTTGACTTGACCCTATGACTTACTGACAGTTAACTTGGTGTCGACTCACTTGTCATCGCGTTGAGGATGACAAGTGCTGCTTCACCATCATCATGAGAAGCACAAATGCTCATGCCATCTTAATGAATGGGAGCAAAATCCGATGATGATTCCTTTTTGTTTGCCATGTCTTGACTGTGCACCACATTTTATCTTATCTTTCCTGATCGTCATACTTATTTTTCCCTTCTTCGTTTTTTTAGGTACTAATGGTGACTTTCAAGAATTTTACGAAGCGTGATGGGCAATATCTTGCCATTGCGAACCATCCTAGAGACAGGTCGGATGGCTGCCTCAACCTGCTTGTTGATTGAGCGCTTGGGAGCAATCTTTCACATAGCTCCGTTACTCTTGAAGAACTTGGCCACCAACCTCAATGGACTTATGAAGCGCCAATGGGTCTTGACAAGTCCTCAAAAGGCTGGTTCTTACGCTCACCTCTACATAAGTTATCGCCTGAGCCGAGCTCTCGCACCACTTTGAGACAGCGGATAATCTCCGAAGAAGCCTTGTGGGGTTCACAATTCAGGCCAATTAGCGAGTTCACTTATACTCCCAAGTACCTGGAATGGCTTGAATGTGTTTTGATTCGTTGCTATGAGCTATTAAACAAAACGGAGCTTCAACATGCAATCACATGCTCGTTATATCCGTATGATCGCAACATCGATACAATTCGTGCATTTTGTGAAGCATGGTGTCCAGACACCAACACCGTGAGACTTCACAAGGGTCGTTATCAATATCTCCTTTTGACATCGGGCTACTTGGAAAACTCCCTATAATGGGCTAGATGTATGAGGAAACAGTACCTGGGCATCACGAGCTAACTAGTAATGATAGGGGTCAGAGGTTCTTACCGGAAACCTGTGAACATTTATTCACTGCCTTTCATAATCTTTGTGGGAGCAAAAATAAAAATCCACATGTCCCAACCACCAGGTGGATAAATTTCTGGTATCGAGGTAGAAAGCATTATGCAAAGCCTCCTCCTCGAAGAGTACGCAAGTTTCGTTCTGAGGAAACATACAACCCCTCTAGTCATCTTCCAGATGTAGGGGACTGGACTCATGAAGAAGAAGATGCTTTCTGCGAGTTAAGTGTTGAGACACACTCGCGTTCAGAGACATACCTTGCCGTCTTCCTCGCTTGTTGGCTTTCTATCTTCATCTTCCCTCAAAAACCTGGTGGAGTTATCCGCCTCGGGACTTTCAAGGTTGCTAGCTTACTTTCACATGGCAGACCTTTTTGCCTTGCTATCCCTGTGTTGGCGCAGATTTATCACGGGCTGGGTACTATAGCCCGAGCTACTATTGCGGGTAAAGCTAAGGCATGTCTTCCTTTCCACTTTATTTATGGATGGTTGGCGTATTATTTCTCAACCCACTTCCCTCTCCCCAGCAAGATTCGTGGCCCTTTAATGTGCCAGTGCTCAGGTGAGGGTGGTGCAAGGTCCTATTCTGAAAGTACTGTTCGGGAGTTGATTCATGGAGGATGGGCTATCCAGTGGTTTCCTTATAAGGTTAAAAGACCACTTTGTGTTGTGGACAAGAAAATGCCCTCGTATTGCCATCATCTTTTTATGAGCATATGCTCATGCTACTTGACTTTGAGGAATGGTGATCATTTCATCATGGAACCTTATAGCCCATGGTACTTCGCTCAACAGTTCGGGCTTTGTCAAGACACGACAGGCAATTTGAAGGAAGGCATTCGCTCCGCATCGCTTGAAGATGGTGTTCTCCTGTGGATGAGATCTACCAAGCTTGAGACATTCTCTGAGGCATATTTCCCAGAAATTTTCAAAGATCTCAAGAAGTATACTAGTGCAAGATACGAAAGTTGGAGACACCGTTTTAGCCTGCTTGTTTTGGATGGGATAGACACATTAATTGCTAGCATATCATCCCAAGTGTCCACTGGTAAAGGAGATGCAAACACACCAGGAGATAACAGACCTGTTCTCATTGCCAGCACTAGATCTTCTAGCAATGCTCCAACTCCAATGATAGTCTCGACCCAAGTAAAGGGTCTGACTGGGAAGGTCAAGCCTCTAAGAGGACATCAGGTATGGTATTCATGTCATTCTTTTTGTAGTACATCCCTCACAATGAAATTGTGCTTACCCTTCCCAATTTTGTACGGATAGTCGAGGATGAGGATAATAGCGATGGTGGGAATTGCTACTTCAAGAGGAAGAAGTGGAAACTTTATGGTTCTGAAGGAGATAATGCAGATTCGCATCACTCATTTCCTCCTATCCCCCACAACCTCAGGACTTTGGTATTCATTTTTTTAGTCTCTTCTCTTTTCCCTTCTCTCTCTCTTTTTTTTTTTTTTTAACTTGCAACCTTCTAACTGAGCATACCTTTCAGGCCTGCTTAGATCTAGATGTGGACGACATCTTGGAAGCCACCGAGTTTTCGGTTTCCAAGCCTTAGCCCGTAAATTACAAGAGAGGGCTAACAACAACGATAATGGGGATGTGAAGTCACAGGCAACTATTGCTTGTGAAGCAGATGAAGGTATTGATAGCGTAGATCCCCAACCAGTTCGTGATGTCGGTGCACATGCCACTATCGTGATTTCAGATTCGCACCAAGTTGTCCTTGCCATATCATGTGATGCCTCACAATTTTTGGTCTTCTTGACAAATGATGTTTTAGCAGCAGGTGAACGAGCTCTAGCTTTAATCTTGTGGGACAGCGTTCACAAGAAGCTAAAGTGCTTGTCTCCTGATGAGGCCCATTTACTCCGAGGTGAAATTACGAAGGTGTTGATGAGAATCCAAGAGATCTCCTCCACGGACTTTGCTTCGGTGTGCAATGATGTGGAGAACTACTTAGACTGTGCCAGTCGTCTAGCAACTTTAGAGGGTTCAGTAGGTCTTAAACTCTCGATTGCCAAGCATATTGAGCGTATGACGGCAGTTGAAGCACAACTTTCCCAGAGCACGACATTAGAGGAGGAGGCAGCTAAGCACTTGAAGGCCCTCATCATCGCACGTGAAAACATATCTTCAGAACTTGCCATTTTTAAAGCAAAGGTGGAAGAAAAAGCCAAGGAATTAGAAGATGCTAACACACTCGTCCAGGAGGCTTCCAACGAGTTAGAAGTAAGGCAAGTCGATACCTCCGCTATCAAGGCTAAGACGGAAGGTGTGAGGACTGAGCCTCATATGTCCAAGGCAGAGGCGAACTCGCTGCAAGAATTGCGTGAGTTGGTGAGGGCGAAGAGGGAAGCTTTGAAGAGCCTCGAGTGGCAACCGTAGGTCTCCCTTTTTTTTAGGAATATCTAGGCCCTTTTTTGTAACTTTGGATTTGACAAATTGAATTGCTCATCAATGACTGTTCAAGCTTGTATCAAGACAAGCATCAACCCTTTTTTTTTAATAATGTGACCGAACCTTGACCAATGTGGCCAAGATTGCCTATATACCCTTGTGAGGGATCAGGTCATGACGCAGTTCAAGAAAGAGTTTTTTTTTTTTTATGATGTGACTGAACCTTAATAATTGTAGTCAAGGCTGCCTACGTACCCTTGTGAGGGATCAAGTCATTACGTAGGGGACATTCAGAGATGCTTTACGCGTAGTAGCGCTTTAGAAACTTCCCGTTGATAGGGCCAATCCGCAAGCCATCTTTGTCGACCAACTTGTAAGCTCCATTTGTGTATACTTCTTTAACAACATATGGGCTATCCCACTTAGGAAGAAACTTATTCCCTGTGCGGTGCATGACAACAATGGGTCTTCGCACTGCGAGGACTAAGTCCCCAATTTGAAATGAGAGTATGCGAAGATGTTTATTGAAGGGCTTAGACATTCGAGCTTGGTAGCATTCCAGACGCTGCTGAGCATCGAGCCTTTTCTTATCTAACGCCTCTAGCTCTTCGAGTCTTAACTTTGCATTTTCTTCGCTCGTGAGCCTTTCTTGCACTGCTATTCTCAACGATGGGATCTAACGCTCTAGTGGAAGAACAACTTTAACCCCATATACTAGCGAATAAGGAGTGGCTTGAGTAGGGGTTCGGTATGTTGTCTGGTACGCCCACAAAACTTCACCGATCTTCTCATGCCAATCTCTCTTTGATTTGTCAGCTATTTTCTTGAGGAGACTACATAGCATTTTATTGAAGGCTTCAGCAAGCCCATTCGCTACTGCATTGTAGGCAGAGGAGTTGTACTACTTGAAACCAAACTTTTCGCAAAGTGTATCCATGGCCTTGTTGTAGAATGGCCTCCCATTATCAGTGATGATATAACGAGGCACGCCAGACCTAAAGATGATGTTCCCGTGTATGAAGTTGACCACTGTCTCCTTTTTCACCTAATGAAATGGAGCAGGTTCAACCCACTTGGAGAAGTAGTCAGTAGCAGGAAGGATGTATGCATGCTCGCCAGATGACTTTGGTGTCAGTGGTCCGATGACGTCTAAACCCCATGCGTCAAAGGCCATGAGGCAACTGTAGGATGCAGCGGCTCTAGTGGTTGGTGAATAAAATTTGCATGAACTTGACATGCTTGACATCTCTTTGCATAGTCCATGCAATCCTTCACCATGGTAGGCCAATAGTATCCCATCCTCTTGAGTTGAAAGTGGAGTTTCAGACCTGACTGGTGAGCACCACAAACTCCAAAGTGCGCCTCCTCTAATGCCTTGGAAGCTTCATCGTTGCCAAGGCACCTTAAGAAGATGCCGTCAAAAGATCATCAGTAAAGGTTCCCCTTAAAATAAATAAATCGAGGCACACGACGCTTTATGTCAGTTTTACGCCTGGGGTTGTCCGGCAACTTGCTGTATTCCAATTAATCGATCAGAGACTGTCACCAATCTTCCTTATTGATTTCGTAGACTGACGTTGCTCTACATTCATCATCACCTTGAGCATTGTCCACTGGAGGAACAACCCATCTTTGGCATATCGGGACCTTCATTTCTTCTCCCATCAAAGTGAGGGCAGACGCCAAGCAAGCAAGTGCATTAGCTTGCTTATTCAATTCCCTGGGAACATGTGCTAACATGAAATGCTCAAATTGCTGAAGGAGTTTGCCAGCATATTGAGCAAATGGGATCAACTCGGGCTTCTTCACCTCGTACATCGAGAGGAGTTGATTTACTACTAGCTTGGAATCCCTGAAAATCTTAAGCTCAGCAATATTCTTTTCTGCTGCCATCTTGAGTCCAAGAATTAGGGCTTGGTACTCGGCAACATTGTTGGAGCACCTTTCAGTAAGGGTAAAAGGATAAGGCAACACATCCCCTTTCGGAGTGACAAAGATGACTCTTGCCCCTGCACCATGTCTGCTTGCAGCTCCGTCGAAGTACATTCTCCAGGGTGGTGTTGGCTCAATGAGTATAACATCCTCGTCAGGTAAATCATCCGAGAAGTTCCAAGTATCGAGAATCAGATGGTCAGCAAGGAAGTTCGCAAGAGCTTGCCCTTTAATTGCCTTTTGAAGTACGTAGAGAATTTCGAGCCCTTGCAACAACAATGCCCACTTACCTACTCGTCCCAAGAAGTTAGAGCTGGACATGATGTACTTGAGAGGGCTCACCCTTGAGATGAGTCGAATTGAATGCACTTGAAAATAATGTCGCAGCTTTTGGACAGAGAAGATCAAGATCGAACAATTTTCTCGATCGATGTGCAATTAATTTCTACTACAACCAAGGTCCGACTCAGGTAATAAAGGGCACTCTCCTTCTTATCCTCATTTTCTTGTGTGAGGAGGACGCCCAAGGAACGTTCTTGAGCTGAAAGATAGAGTATGAGTGGTCGGCTCGGTATCGGAGCTTGTAAGATAGGTGGCTTAAGCATATATTCCTTTATACACTAGAAAGCATTATCCCAGACGAACTCTACATCCTTCTTCATGAGTCGGTTGAAACGACGAATGTATGCGAGCTTCCCTTGTAGGCTTTTGAGCTCATGAAGGTTCCTTGGCTCAGGCATTTTTAAGATTGCTTCAATCTTTGAAGGATCAATCTCAATTCCACGATGCCGAAAAATAAACCCAAGAAACTTGCCAGATGTGACCCCGAATGGGCACTTCAAACAGTTCATCTTGAGCCGGTAACGACGTAGACAGTCGAACACTTTTTGAAGATCTGTTTAATGTTCTTCCCTTTTCTTGGACTTCACAACCAAATCATCACATAGCACTCAACCTGCTTGTGAAGCATATTATTGAATATTTTCTGCATCGCCCTTTGGTATGTTGGCCCCACATTTTTCAATCCAAACGGCATAACTTTGTAGCAGTAAATGCCTTTCGGAGTCCGAAATGCTGTTAGCTCTTCATCTTTTGGATCCATGCAGATTTGGTTGTAACCAGATATCCCATCCATAAAGGACAGGGCTTCATGACCGGTTGTTGCGTCAACCATGATCTCGTGATGGGTAACGGAAAGTCAACCTTTGGACGCACATTATTGAGGTCACGAAAGTCTACACAGCTACGAATTTGGCCGTCTTCTTTCTCACTGGTATGATGTTTGCAATCCAAGTGGGGTAGGGAACCTCTCGAATGAACCTTGCTTCAATCAACTTATCTACCTCAGCCGTTATTTGAGGTAGTAATCCGAGATGGTATCAGCTCTGCGCTTGTTTGATTGGGCGCACTCCATGTTTGACGGAGAGGCAATGTGCTACGATCTTTGGGTCCAACCCTGGCATCTCTTAGTAGGACCATGCAAAGACATCCATATACTCAGCCAAAAGTTTGACGTAAGCCTCTTCCTCTTCTGGAGTTAGGCTTCCGCTGAGGAAGATCAGGCGATGTTCTTCCTTAGTCCCCAAGTTGACCTCTTTCAACTCGTCGACAATAGCTTGCTCTCCTTCTTCCAAGGCATCTGGGGCCTCATCCACTTCTGCTTCTTGAGTCTTGTCCTCATCAATGTCTTGGATGGTGACATGACAAGATGACCTGGCCTCATCATTGATGCCTTGACTACACCCCTCAATTGGTTTAGTCAATACTACCACTCAAGTGTTTACCCTTAGTGTCTTGTTGACTGTCACGTCTAGCTCCAAGCGCCTCTTCATCCTAGATGGATAGCGCTTTGAAGGGACTTTGTTCCAATGGACAGAGGTTCTACGCTCTCGCTTTGCCCCATTGTCATTCTTGCAGTTTGGCAAGCCCGTGGAGTCGTGCCCAGCCTTTGCTTGACTGGCCTCCTGGTTTCCCAAGTTTTAGTTTCCTCGGGAGTCTCTCCTAGTCTGTCGAAGACCGATGGCCTCTTAGGATGCTTACCAAAACGATCGAACACGGAAGGCCTTGTAGATAACACGGGCTCTGGCTCTGGCTCTGGCTTTGGCTCATCTTCACCCTCTGCAGAGATATACTTTGTAGAGGCCTTCCTTATAGGGAAATGCATGGGTTCGGATGGAGTATAACCCAAACCAGCTTGCAAGCTTCCAACAGCGTACCCCTGCTCCTTCAATGCAGCCTGCATCTTGGTCAACCCTTTCGTGCTGGATGTGCAGGCGCTCGTGTTGGACCTTGATAATGATTTCATATCTTGGACATACCCAGCCTTTGCAAGTAGCTTGTAAGCATTGGGGTCGAATCCATCTTGACGCTTCATAGGTAGCGACCCTTGTATAATGTGTGGTCCCTGCGATGGCCGTCTAAACCCTTTTAAGGGAGGACTGGAAGGTTTGATTGCTTCAATTTTTGTGATGGGCAGGTTTAGCCCTTCCAAACCTTCAACCTTCAAATCATTGCTGCATGTGAAGGGAGACTCGCCTTCCTTCCTCTATCCCTTTGGGACATACCACAAGACAGGCATTGACCTTTTTTCCTTGATGCCTGGCTCGTCTCCCTCCCTATTGCTTGAGGAAGCATCAAATGTTGTTGCCTTCTTTGTCACTGGCTTTCCTTGTTTCAAGCCTTCAGCAACATCAGGTTGTCGCAACTTCTCCTTAGTTCTTTGAAGGTGACATGTGTTGTACCCATCCTGTCACTTTGCTTTTGATATAAAATTTTGTATCAGCAAAGTAAGCTTTAGCTTCTGTAAATGGCTTGTCATCTGCAACAACCGTTTTCTGGCAGCCATCCTTGATGTACTTAAAGCACTGGTGGAGGGTGGATGGTACTGCCTCATGCTCATGAATCCAAGGTTGACCTAGGAGCAAGTTGTAGGTCGTCTTCGCATCTATCACATGGAAGAGTGAACTTGACTCCATGTCATCTATCAGCAAGTCAACTTTCAATTTGTCGATAGCCCTTTGTCCCCCTTGGTTGAAGCCTTGGATCATCAACCGACTGTCTAGGAGTTCATCAGTAGCCACTCCTAGATTCCTCATGACTTTAGCGGGCATGATGTTCACCGCAGAGCCTCTGTCTATCAATATCTGATTCATTAATTGTCCCCAGACATAACCGGCCACAAAGAGTAGCCGATTGTGTGATTTGACTCCCAGGACAAGGTCTTCGTCGGTAAACATGATTGCTTCAAGGCAATCTGCCTTGGGAGTAGGACGAGAGATGTCAGCCTCACTTTTCTCCTTGTCCTCTTCACCAACAGTTTGGTTGCAAGAGGATGAGGAAGTCATTGCGTCTTGCAGCTTCTTTGGAAGAAAGTCCCATAATGTAATTGGGACTCTCGCCTTCTGATGGAAAGACTCTTCCATCTTAGCAAGCGTAAGTGTTCCCTTGGAGGTCTGCTTCTTCTTTCTTTGAATTATTTTGGACCGAGCTTTCGGTCCCTTGGGTGCCTTGCACGGAGCATGCTTTCATGCCTTTTGAGGGATTGGTGACTTTTGTGAGGCATGCCCCTGAGTGTTTAGCAACAAATGTAGGGCAGGCCTCGAAGCTCTCCTCCGTCTCGTGACAAGGGTCCAACCCTCCTCATCTACCTCGACACGATCCACAACAGCACATGTGGAGGGCCTAGTGACTATCGTTGTCACTGCTACGATTGTGGAGCATCTCATGGGACTCGAGATGCGCAACAGGTAGGAATAAGTTGCCTCGATTGGGATGGGCTCATGGCTGTCAAACCTGATGGTTGGTGAAGACACCTCCTCAGGTTCTTCCATCATGGAAATGGTGTTGCTAATGGTCACGTCATCATCGAATGCGATCTTACCTTGGCGTGCCAAGTCCATGATCTTTTCCTTCAGGAGAAAGCACCTCTCCACAAGATGACTCACCAAGCGATGGTACATGCAATAATTTGGGTCGTTCGTATGACCCACCTCTGATTTTATGATGAGCAAAATTAGAAATTACTAAAATCTCGAGCACTAATGTGCAATAGAGGGTTATGGTCCCTAGATCACACTATATTAATCTGACTCCTCTGATATCCTGTTAGTTAGTCGAGTAAGAGAGAAATCCACAATCTCTTAGGAAGTTAGTGTTGATCTAGAAGACCAAACCCAAATTCCGATCATAAGACAGCCATTATGAATTTAGGTACGCTTCCACTCTATGTTTATGCATGATCTCTTAACGATTTTCTATAATTTTGGGTTTTATTCTGTTTCAAATCTTTCAATTGATATCAGAACCATACGTGTTGAATCGTTCAGGATTCAATTACACTTTTCATACACGGATGATTTGAGTGAATTGCTTTTGGCGCCGCTTGCTGTGGATTCACCCTTTCTGCACCACTTTTGCCAATTCTGTAACTTGATGTGTGTGTGGTATGGATTGAGATTTCGGCACCGTTTTGCTTCTCCCTTATTTAATTACATGGATCCAGTAATTGAGGGCCGATTTCTTTTGATGGTTGAATTTACTATTCATCAATCAAGCAAATATAACTCCTGGCCTTATAGATCCCAGCCATGATCAAGATTGTGAGTCGCAAGTGAGTATCCCAGTTCTATTTTGTAATGAGTATTCATAGGGATATCTTGCCATTAGGATTGACTCATTCAATGGCAGTGTGCCTCCATGAGGAGAATCAAAGCTATCCCATCTCTGGTAGGGCGTTAGTTGCGTTCATAGGAACGAGATAAGCAGGGGGTAGATGGTTATGATCTCAGGAAGTTGTGGGGAAGAAGATGAATAGAGAGTAATTAAAGAAATAAAGAATTTAATGATAAAGAAATTTTTTTTTAAAAAAAGGTAAAAGCCATCCGTCGGTTTTGGTTGGCGTCTTTTAACAGCTGGGGGCCACAGCAAGTGGGGGCCGATAGAAATAAATAAATTAATTAATTAACAAAAAAATTAAAAGGCTGGCAATTTTTTGTCAATAGTTGACGATGCGTGGGCCCTAAGAAAAAGAAATTTTTTAACATGGGACCACGCTGTATGTATATATATAAGGAATTGATTTTTTTTTAATCGGTGTTTTATGGGTTAATTTTGAGGTTATATTTTACTAGTCAAATGGTTATTCAAAAATATATATTGACTGGTTCAATATAATTTTTTTAAAAATTCAATCCAAAATTTGAATTAGTTCAAAGCAAACTTTAACCGATTTCATGTGGTTAGGATTGAAAATTGATTGGATTAGGACCAATTTTGACAAATTTTTTTTGATTAAGGTTAATTCAAGACCGATTAAGAATAAATTTTGGCAAGCCAAATCTATTTATTTCCTCTTCATGCGATTTCGTCCCAAATTCGAGTTGGCTCAAAGTAAAATTTGATTGATTCATGTGGTTTGGATTGAAAATTGATTGGTTTATATGTAGTTTCATCGGTTTTATATGATTAAGACCTAATTTAGACCAATTTCATCCAGATTTGGTCCAATTCAGTGGGTTTTAGGCCTATTTCAGTCCATTTTAAGTTTAACTTTATTTAATTCAGTTTAATTTAGGGATAATTATAACCCAATTCAAATTCAATTTGATTCTTTTAAATAAAATAATGGCTTTTGTACATCTAATATTTTGAGATGGGTTGACTGAAGTAACATCTCACCAAAGTAAGCTCTCTTACATTGATTGACCTGTTTTGGAATATATTGGAATATATAAGATGCTTGCGTGTGTGGAGTTTCATGCTGGCAATGATCGGCCCGAATGAAGGTTTTGGCCAAATTTAATGCATGCTTGTGGTAATAAATGTGTGACAATCCTTAGGTTTCCATGTGAACGTGGGTCAGCCCAAAGGAAGGCTTATTGTTAGACCGGATTGATTGTCAGTGCTTGATTATTACACCTAGAGTACCACTCTCAAGTTGACCTTTCGTCCAAAGATGAAACGTGAATGTTGTGTTAGGTATCTCGTAATGGGACCTGCCATTATTTTATTCATTATCAGTCAAGTATGTGAGCTAACTAAAATTCCCATTAGTTTGTGATTTGTTCTCTATTTAGTTAATTTATGTTACTCTAGGTTCTGCCAAAACTAATACTATCCCAGTGCCAACACAATTAAAATTGAAAGTTTTTGACATGAATCTGGACTTGGCCCTCTGGAGTGAATAGCCACCTACTTTTATAGTTGATGTTTCCATTTAGGCTATGAGGAACTTTGGGCGGGGATTGTTCTAATCGACTGAGTCTGATGATCATGAGACATGCAATTCCAGAATTCATGTAGGGGGTTATTTTTGAGGAGACATATGCTAAGTCATCCCTTGATGCCATTAACGAAAAGGCTGAGGCAAGTGTACACTTGTCAAGACTTGTCTCAATGTAGTGCAAAGGGCACGAGGAACATTTAGGAGTAAGTACATCATGTAGAGAAATCTTACTTTAATATTTAAGGCACATGAGTTAAAGCCGTCGAAAGACGTGCTTGTGCATTAGGTTTTGGTAATATCTATTTCTTGCAAATTCAGTCTAGAGTTAGTTGTAGCTGCTAAAAGAAGAAGTAGAGCCTCTATGAGCTCTTTTCTCATTATGTGCAAGAGAAGAACGGATTGAAGTAAGAAAGGACATAGTACCAACTTGGCATCAAACTCTAAGAATAATGGTAAGAAAAGTCTAGAGTAAGAAAGGTACGAGCGCTCTGCCTTGAAAGAGGAAACAAAAGGAATAGGTTAAGAGTTCTACTTGTTATTATGCTTCACGTATAAGGTTAATTTGACTAACTAAACACATATAATGGATAGATTTCAGTAATTCTATCCACATAAATGTGCATATGCAAGGTTGCTTAATTTATCGAATGCTAATTGGTGATGAAAGATTCATCTATATGGGCCGACAGTAAATCTATTGTAATTGAGACTACAAGCACATTTAGGTTATTGTTGTACAGGTTGCTATTTGGATATGTAGAGAAGACTTATATTTTACTGTCTTTTAGGGGGATTCAATTTTCTATTTCCATTTTTGGAGAAATTCAGTCATTATTGTTCATTTGAAAATAGTCAGTTCAGTCTGCTTCATGATTCAAATGACATTAGTTACAATTCTTGCCTTATCAGGATAGCCTTTATATACTTGACTCAGTTGTATCATTTAACGAAACCTTGCTTGACTCAGTTGTATCATTTAATGAAACCTTGCATACAAGTTCATGTGGTACAAAGTACAAATTATAGTAGGAGTTCCATTGAATTACGACACAAGCAATTATGTTGGGTCCATACTATAGATTAAGAGCTAATGCCTGATGGAATTCTCATTCCCCTTAATTTAATGAACCTTGAGGTCTATATTTAGTACATAAAAGAAAAACAAACAAATATAAGTAGATCAAGTATTGACCAAAAAATCAGACGTCTTAGAACTGATATATATGGATATTTGTAAACCGTTCCCTACGGCTTTTGGAATGGTTGCCATTGTCTTATCATGTTTATAGACAATTACTCTCGGTATAAGTAATCGTATCTAATCAATAAGAAGTTTAAGGTCTTAGATGTATTTAAGAATTCTGAGGCCGATGTTGAAAATCAACGTGGCAAAAGGATTAAAACTGTTAAGTCTTATTATGGTTGTGAATACCATGGTAGATGAACGTATCAGGTAACAACATCTACGATTTGTTGATTGCAGCTTTCATACTCAGCAAATTAACTATTAGAGCAGTACCCTAAATCACTTGTGAATTGTGGACTGGTGAGAAGTCCAATATAAGGTATTTATCATTTGGGATTGCCCAGTTAAGATAAGGTCTCATAAGACAAAGAAAATTGGACTTAATAAAAGTTCACTGTTATTTTGTTGTTACTCTAAATAGTCTAGGGGTTACAAATTTTATGATCTCGCTATCATATCAATATTTGAGATGGAATGCCCAGTTCTTTGAGGAAGTTGAGTTTGTGGGAGGAGATAAGGTTAAAGTTATTTTTTGAAGAGAAATTTATCTCTCTTCCCCTGGTTGTTGCTTCTAATCGGGAGCAACAAGATAATGTCATAGATCTCCCTATACAGCCCTAAAAGAATGTTCTGGAAGAACAAACTCAACAACCTTAAGAAATACGTGCCATTAAGGAGATCCGCTAAGAGTAGAAAAATGCAATTCTAGATAGTTATATAGTATTTCTATAAGAGTATAAGATTGATATTGGAGTGATCAAAGATGATTTGATCAACTTCTGTCAAGTCATAAGCAGCTCTAACTCTCAAAATTTGATTGATGCCATGAATGAAGAGATGGAGTCCACAAAGGACAATGACAATTTGGATCTCGTCCCGTTGCCAGAAGTGAAAAACCCATTGGTTGTAAGTGAATATTTAGACCAAGATGGATTCTAGAGGCAATGTGAAGAGCTATAAGGTTTGTCTTCTCACTAAGGACTTTACACAAAAGGGAATGCATCGATTGTAAAGAGACTTTCTCCTCGATTTTCTTGAAAGACTATTTTAAAATCATAATGGCACTCGTAGCTGATTTTGACCTTGAGTTACATCATATGGATGTTAAAATAATGTTTCTCAATGGTGACATTGACAAGACAACTTATATGGTGCAGTGAGAAAACTTTGTGGTTGAAGACCCAAAGAAATTGATCTATAAATTGAAAAAATCCAGTTATGGGCCTAAGCAAACATCTCGCCAATGGTATTACAAAGTTCATCAAGTTATTAGCTCATTTGGTTTTGAGATAAATTTAGTTGATGAATGTATATACCATAAGTTCCGTGGGAGTAAATACATTTTTTTGCTTCAATGCGTCGATGACCCATCACTAGCATGCAATGATATAAGCTTATTGCACAAAGCCAAGAGATTTCTATCACAAAATTTCTAGATGGGATATCTTGGGAATGCCTCTTTTGTGTTAGGGCTACAAGCTCACCGAGAATGCACTCGGGTCTCCCTAGATTATTGGAAAAGAGTTATATCAATAATGTGCTTATTAGTTTCGGCATGAATGATTGCAAGTAAGGTAATATTCATGTTGCTCAGGCAAATAAAATTAAGTTTTAGTCATTGCCCCAAATGATAATTTAGTGCATGAAATGTAGATAATTCCTCTACGTTTATTATTGGGAGTCTAATGTATGCTTAGGTATGTGTGTGTTGGGATATTACATACATTGTTGGGATGTTAGGCAGGTACTTACGCGATCCTAGCATGGATCAGTAAAAGTAGCCAAACATGTTTTGCAGCATTTATAGAGAACAAAATATTTTTCTATGCTCACATATAGTAAGTCAGATTAGATTGAGATCATTTGGTAGCTTGACATCTGATATACAATTTTTATTTTTGTTGGATATCGAGACAGTCACAGATTTACATATGGTTACGTGTATCTGTTGGTTAAGGGAGTTGTCCCTTGAATGAGTGTTGAGCAAACACTCATAACCACTACAAGATTATTTCATAGCTTTGCTATGAAACATTCAATTATGGAATATGACTACGGAACTTTTGTTACTAGGCTGCATATTTCGGATAAGATTGAAGCACCACTTGAGTTGTTTTTGTGACAAAAGACTAGCAGCTATTCTAGTAACAAGAAGACATTTTTGAGATCATGACATTAAATTCTTGATTGTTAAAGATATATTTCAGAGTGATTGATTGTTGCAGGCATATTAGTACAACTTCCATAATTACGGATCCGTTTACTAAGGGCATACCACCCATGGTCTTCAATGAGCATATTGCTCATATGGGTATTGTATCATGTGATAATACTGCAGTTTAGTGGGAGTTTGTACATTAATGCCATTTGGTTACAACAACATTATGTGAATCATTTTTTGTGGAAATAAGGTCGATGTACTCGCACTCTGAATTTTCAGTATAAGGTTTAAGGTGGACCAGTTGGAAATAGGCATGTTTAGATCACATAACATGTAATTTCCATGTTGTGCACCTACACTTGATCTATGCCGTCAAGTGTATTGATATACATGATCATTGATGGTTCCAATTGCGACATATGCGACCAAGAATGCTTTGGTCCTATTGTCAGTGCATTCAGTGGACGAGATTGTTGATAAAAACAGCAATTTTGAGTTCGAAAAGGTAATTTGGAGGTACACAATCATCTAGGATACATTTGTTGGCCCAAGCGGGAGATTGTTGGATTTTTTAATGCAACTATTATGGTCCAACAAGATATCATTGATCGAGTATCATGCTATTCTAATATATGACTCGATTGAGTGATGTAATTAAGTTCAGTAATGGGCCTTAACAACATCTCGTAAAGTGTGGTGATTAATGTGCAAATACCAAAAAGTAATTTTTGATTCTATGACGGGCAGAATTATAAAGTAATAAAGCCCGAAGCACTAATGTGCAATAGAGGGGTTATGGTCCTTAGGTCACACTATACAAATCTAACTCCTCTAATATCCCATTAGTTAATCGAGTCAGAGAGAAACCTACAATCTCTCAGGAGGCTGGTGTTGACCTAGAAGACACACCCGAATCCCGATCACACGACAACCATTATGGATCAAAGTATGCTTTCACTTTATGTTTATGCACAATCTCTTAACGATTTCAGCACTTATGATCTTGGGTTTTATTCAGTTTCAAATCCTTCAGAAAATAGATAAAAATGATTAAATTTTTATTAATTTTGATAACTTCTCCAAATTTAAAGAGAATGATCGATCCTTAAGTCCTCTAAAATCCATTTCGCAAAATCCATCTCAGCGAAAGTTTCTATTAAATCTCAACTCCCATTAGCAAAATCATAAATTTTCATGGGTTTGTAATACGAGAGCACCTCACCCCTCGCCTCGCTGCCCTTCATCGTCATAAAAGGAAAGCAAAAGTTTATCTGGTTCCCATCTGAGTTTATTTTCAAATGTCACCCTATCAATTAAATTTAATTAGATCAGTTCCCTTATAGTATGTAATTTATCCAATGTAATCGCTCGTTTCACTCATTTAAGTAATATATACAACTGGCATTAATGCATATACATCAGTTAAGCATAATTATCAAGCACGAGGAAGGAACAATGTACTTTCCGATTTGGTGAATGAAATGATAGGAATTCCTTTTGGCAGAAAGGAAACAAAAATTGATTAAAATGATTTGATAGCTCTTTTCTTCATGTAATATTATATGCCCGATTCTTATGTTAGAGAAAATTTATGTTTAAAAGAATTTTACTCCTTAGTAGACTAATGCAGCTTGACCCTAATTTGCCATGGCACATTAAATTTTTGAATATTAGGTGTTATATGAAAAAATATATAAAATCTAAGTCATACAATTAAAAATATATAGAAAGTAGTGGTCCCATAGTTTTGTGTTTAATTTTTGTCAATGGGTTCCAAGTGTTTGTCCCTTTTGGTTTTATTCACATTTAATCTTAAGTGCCTTATAATGATAAAAGATATATACCCCCACAGTGTATATTATTTTTCATTTGGTCCATTTTAGATCTCATATTTCACTATTAGATGTGAACCAAATTCTTTTGTCCAGGGACGTTCTAGTAAAAATATGAAGCATATATCTTCCTCATTTTTCTACCGTTGATTTTTGAAAAAATATGGGAAATTGTCTTGGAGTGTGCACTTAATTAGTCGGTTTACTATATTGACGAAAACATGTTATCTCATCGACTAATGAATCCTGCAATAGTGCCAAATCCAAAATTCTGTCACCTAGGTAGCCTGTGACATCATTTGCTAGAATTCTAAATAACGTATTAGAATCTCTGCCATACGACAATATATCCAGCATAAAAAGTCCAGGATAGCTTGGTACATACTGTTATGGTTCCATGGCCACATGCCTTGAGCTTCCATCACTTCTTGCTTGGCCTTTTGAAATAGGCTAGCTACTAAAGATGTGATCTCTCATTGGTGACAATCGTCATGTCTCCTTTGCGAATTTTGTGGCAATGGATGCGAAACAAGGGAACAAATTTTCTGTCCTCGTCCTCATACAAAGACGGTTTGGCAACTCCTGCTGGCGGAGTTTAATGTATCAAAAAATATGGGAACTAGCATTTAGAGCTCCAGTGGGCGATAAACCATAAGATTGAACGATCCGTACATTTGACAATTTAAAAACTTGCTCTCACATGTTATATCTACTCTATTTGGAAGGAAGTGAATCAAAAGCTCTTCCAATAGAGAGGTTTTTATGCGTAACGGGTATATCACGTGAAATACTGACACGGTGTAACGAGTTAGTATGATTAAGTTACTTTTAAGATTTTTCTTATTGAAATCTCAAAGGAAAAAAATTACTAAAAATGACTTAATTTGATTAGTTTGTGACATTATACTGATACTGTCATATGGTACACCCTTTGCTTACAAGACTTTCGCCTTCCATCAAGGTACCAAATCCATCACTGATATCAAATAAGCCATTTTGCATACCCTAATACTAAGAATAGCTTCTCTTCCTAAACTAGCCACTTGCCAGAGCAATCATCCCAGTAGATGGTAATGTAGATCAAGCTTTATATATACTCATTTTCTTTCAATGGAATTAAATTTTCCAAAAAAAGGTCCTGCAATAATCCATACATATATATATATATATATGCTGTGTAGCGCCAGTTTAATCACAAAAATCGACTACATAATATTTACGTAGGCTACTTATTGTTTAATTTTCATAGGCACATTTCAAAGTAAGAATATTCCGTTAATGGGTTACGAAATGCATCACGTTCTTTGGTCTTTTGTAATGATATGGATGTGTTATATGACTGAAATTAAGCAAATTCTTATATATATAATGAATCGAATTCCAAAATAGTTACACCACCATATGTATTTTCATATATGTATATATGTAACAATTGAACAGTTCATTTTCTACTTGGAATTAGACAATATCGACATCGAAAGGCGTACAGATACGTCCGTGTCAAGAAAAAAAGTGGCAAAAAAAACATGGCCTAAAACTTTGAGGGTATACTGACAAATGGTACGACATTTGGCAATGTCACATGCGAAAATGACATTTGACTTGTGCGAGTGACAATGATTTCTTCACGTCTTCAGCAGCAAATCTTTGCCTTCATTAAACAAAAACAATGTAGATGCAAATCCTTTCCAAGAAATTTTTTTGAGAATAGATTCTCTGCAATGTAATAACAATGTTTTAATAGAAATACCTGACGCCGAGATATAATGCTTACTAGGGGAGTTGTGTTTGCCGACACAGCACTCCTTCACCTAGACCTAACCCGAGAAAAGGAAATTATATAATAACAATACAGATTGTAAGGAAAATTGACGGCAACAGGATGTAAGTAATCTTTAGTAGTGTTTTCCGATACTCCATTAAGAAAATTTATTATCTATTTATTGATACAATGTACATATTTGAAGAGATCTGATTGAAAGATCATATCTCTTTAATCCAACTTTTATTTTCTCTCTATATGCAGTGGCAACTTAATCATTCCTCCCCATTAGTAATTTAGTGTTATTTCCTTTTGGTAGAAATACGAATATATACGTATTATAACGTCACATAATGTTCAGTACATGCATTAATGCTAAAGGATTTGGATTTCAGTAACCCGGCAATATCTTGGAACAGTATGTCCCTTATTTCACCAAAAGGACGCATCATCATTACACATTACATATTAAATGCTCTCTTACATAGTTTGCCAAAAAGTTAGCAGCTTCATAGGAAAATGTGATTCATCTTTATTTGTTGGAAGCCTCAACACATTTTCCTACAATCTAAAATAGTCGAATAATTATAAATTTAACATCCAGCTCTATTTCTAGGTGTTCCTCTCTCCCTTTTATGCTATCATCATCTTCATCAGTAATACAAGAAATATTGTATAATCAACCTTCTGCACAATTTTGTCCAATCTTGCTTGGATCATGGAGGTCCAAAATTATATATACACTGGATATTCAAATAAACTCATCATTCTAAACGCTTCAATGGTTTCCTAATGTCTAGAAATGTGTGGTTAATTATCAATATACGTTGTGAATAAGGCAACAAGCAGAGGTTCTTACTTCAGCCTGCAAGGTGACGATGCTATGACATTCTCAGACCATGAAAAGACAATAGTACCTTTATCCCTAGCAACTCATGGGAGGCACACCTTTCTTTCTATTGGATTTGAAATAAGAGGAAGATAGTGAACGAGTAGAATAAAAGTAATTTTCTATTTGTTCTATTATGATTACATGGAGTTTATATATATAGGCAAGAGATTGTACAAATTAATCACAAATCAGCGTAAATTATGGGGTATGTAATCTCCAAGGTACAGGCGACGTAAGAGGTGCAGGCCCACTGCCCTAGTATGGGCATTGCAACAGACCATGGGCTTCTCTTTTGGTCCTCAGCGGGCCGGCCTTTGGCAGGGGTGTGGGCTTATGGCCCATACCCATCACTTGCCCCTGAGTTTCACGCGTTGCAAGGTGTGGGAAACTGATTTGAGTTTTGAGTGACGTGAGATTGCCCATAAGGCGACACGTGTCTGGGAGTTATCATGAGGTTTCAGTGCCTAGGGCAAACAAATGGGCGTGCCGTCGCTTCCATTTCCCAGACTCATTAATCGCCCCCTTCTCCTTCATAGGCTCACGAGCAGGGATTCGAGACACACTTCACCTTCTACATTTCGAGCCCCTTCCTCATCTCTCCCTCTTTCTGACCTTTGTAGCCATGGCATCTTCAAGCCGACCCACTCTGTCTGTCATAGCCATAGGTGAGGAAATCTTCGAAAACAAACTCACCCCCTCTTGCTTTCTTACCATGCTACAATTAGGGAGGATAGGAGTAGATTTCATTCCTTGATTTCCGGTCGAGGGCGAAGAGCCTTCAAAGCCTTGCCCAAGGGAGTTCGCAATCTTCCCCGAGCAGATTAGGGCTGGCCTTCGTTGGCCGGTGGTGGCCATGCTGAAGTGTTATTGCCTAGTGCCGGAACAACTCTCCCCAACCTCCTGGAGTGTATGGACCGCCTTTTATCTTTCTGTCGGGCACAGAAAATAGTGTATAGCCGACTCTTGTCTAGATTCTTTTATCTACTAATTCAACGCTCCAAGGGCAGCTACTTCCACTTTCAACCGCGCTGCAAGAAGCTTTACGGGGCTCTAGTGATGAACTATGGGTCTACCGACTTGGGGTGGAAGGACTCATTTTTCTTCATGAGAGATGCCGAAGGTTGGAACTGGTGCCGAGATCCCCAGGAGGAGTTCCACGATGGGGACCGTTGGGGATCTATGAAGAAAGAAGAGTGAGCTCACGCTGAGAAGTTCCGAGGCACGAAGATCGATGCTCGGAGCATTATTACTAATGAAAACATGCTCCAACATGGTCTCATATTTGAGACTCCTTGGACATGGAGCATCGATGTAGATATGTGCGGGCTATCCAAGGACGTCTTGGTAAGTTTCTAACTCTTTCTTCTTTGTTCTTTCCAAAGAAGAGCGAATGGGCCAAGATCTTTGATAAAATGTTGATGTAGGAGGAAGAACTGAAGGAGGTTAGGAAGAGAAAGCGTGATGAGGAAGAGGACATCATTGTAATCTCTTCCTCCCCCGCCAAGGGCAGCAGTGCTGCTATTCCGAAGAGGAAGCTCCCTTTCGAGTGTGAATCTGGCGAAGGGAGGGAGCTAGTTCAAAGGCCCCGCAAGCTTTGAGTCAGGACTCCCAGATTGGCCAGTGCTTCGTCTCCTACGGTACCTCAGGAACTTGGCGGTCCCGAGGTGTCGGAGCCTCTCATCTTGGTGGCGCTAGAGCCTGCAACATCGCCCTCTGTGGGACCCAACGAACTTGCGGGGCATCTCCAGCACCACCAGCAAGCCCATCCACAGAGCGAGTCGAAAGGGCAAGCTCAGAGCGCTTTCCTTCCCCGCTGAGGAGCGAAGTGAAGAGCGTGCTGAAGAGGTGAGTCCATCACTTGTTACTATCGTTCATGGTCGTTTACTGATGTTAACCTTCCTATGTAGGTGCCTCTTCCCTTGGAGGGCCCTCCCATCGAGGGACTCTTGGAAGATGTTGAGACGCAGCTACGTTTCACGAGCCCCCTCCAACGCTTCAGGGGGGGGGGACTTCCTCAGATAAAGATGCGGGAGGACCTCTTCTCCTATGTGTGCTATCATTCTTTGGTGGTAATTGTGTGTGGTTCTGGTATTCTCTTTTGAAAGAAAGGCTAACTTCTGGCACTTTTAGGGTGCTGTGATACCTGAGATGCTGATAGAGGCTTGAAGGCAAGAGCACTCCAGCATCCCTGAGCTTGAGAGCCAGGTCAGGCAATTGACCACGAAGGGGGACAATTGGAGGAAACAGCATTGAAGCACGTGCACCGACATTCAAGACCTGAAATCTCAGGTGGACGCTGCTGAGGGGGAGATAGGCAATGTCCGGGGGAAGATTCAGACCTTGAAGGGTAGCTTGATGCTGAGAGGGTGGAGCGGGAGATAATCCAAGCTAGCTAGCGCCAAGAGTCTGAGGAGCTGAACAAGCAGCTTGAAGCAGAGAGAGCAGGAAAAGAACAGCCCCAGGCTTAGTGGACCGTTGAAAGGGAGCAACTTCAAGGGCGAATCCAGGCGTCTTCCCTAGCATTGTCTCGAGTGGCTGCGGAAAAGGCCCAAGAGATTGAACGCGCCAAGCATGAAGCCATAGGGTCATTCAAGTCCAGTGATGCCTTCCTGCAGGAGTTGGTGTCACGCAGTGGCAAGGTTATGGAAGATTCCCTCAGGTCTGTCAAGAATTACCTGCAGTGCCTTTACCCCAGAGTTGTTCCTTTAGCGATTCCTGGGCTTGACTACTTGCGCCAGCTAGACGAGGCTCGCTGTGACGCTTCCCCCGAGAGCGATGGGGCTCCGTAGATAACTGTAGACAGTCATGAATTGTAAAGAAACCTTGATTTGCTTAATGAAATCTCCCCACCTCCTTCCTGGCTTTTGTCCATTAGTTCGCCAATTCTATGCGACACTTTTCCTCACCATAGTGAATAGCTGGGAAAGACCCTCGTAATGCTACACTTCATAGTGCCGATCGATAAAGTTATAGTGAATCAACGATACGACGCTTTTTTATCATAAAGGATCCCATCGGCATGACAAACTGAACCTGTGCGAATGGTCGCAAAAGGCCAAGTGATGCGACGCTCTAGGTTAGTTAATGAATAGTTCCATTTCGAGCATCGCTGGGGTTTGAATGTTTTCTGAACATGCCCCTGGGTCGTAGAGGTCTTGTTGTTCCAAGGTAGCTCGGTCTTTTAACACTTTTTGGGTGTGCCTTTATGTCGCAGAGGTCTTGTTGCCCCAAGGGTCGCTGGGGTCTTTCAAACGCTTTTTGAGCGTGCTTCTGGGTCGCAGAGGTCTTGTTGCCCCTGGGTCGCTGGGGCCTTTCAAACGCTTTTTGAGCGTGCCCCTAGGTCGTAGAGGTCTTGTTGCCCCAGGGTTGCTGGGGTCTTTCAAACGCATTTTTGAGCGTGCCCCTGGGTCGTAGAGGTCTTCTTGCCCTAGGGTCACTAGGGTCTTTCGAATGCTTTTTTGAGGTCTTCTTGTTGCCCTAGGGTTGCTGGCGTCTTTTGAACACTTTTTTTTTACCGGTGCAAAGCGAGAGCTGGCAGTATAACAGAGACTTGTCCTTCAACACCGGAATTGGATTCATCAAAGCAAACAATAAGCTAGATAAACATATAGCAATGTACTTAACAAAAGAACTTTTTGAGCACCTCGGCGTTGGAGGTGTGAGGCAACGTGCGTCCCTCCATGTCCTATAGTATATAGGCACTTGGATATGGGATATCGGTGACATGATATGGGCCCTCCCATTTGGGTGTGAACTTGTTGACCTGATCTTGTCGTATGAACTTGTGTAGGTGAAGGACAAGGTCACTGATACTTAACTGTCTTGCGCAGACTCTCCGGTTAACATAACACGCCTTCGATCATTTTTCCTTCTCGATATTTTTGAGGGTGGCCGGTCTCCTCTCTTCTAGGAGATCTAATTCTTCCCCCCGCACTTGGTCATTCAGCGTCTCATTGAAGGCAGCTACCCCGTGGGTATTGATTGCCACCTTCGCAGGGATAATGGCTTCTGACCCATATACAAGGGAGAATGACGTTTCTTCTATTGTGGAGCGAGGTGTTATTCGGTATGCCCCAGGATGCTGTTCAACTCGTTGACCCAAGATCCCCCAAGGGCAGTCAGCCGTGTGCGCAGTCCATGCAAGAGGGTCCGGTCAGTGACTTCAACCCGACTGTCATCCGCAGGTGGGCAACTGAGGCAAACCGCTGCTCTATACCAAGTTTGTGGTACATTTCCTGGAAAGCCTTTCCCCGGAATTGTGTCCCATTGTCTGGGACTAGGATTTGAGGAATGCTAAAGCGATAAACCACATGCTTGAGCACGAACTTTTTTGTTGCCTTCTCTGTAATAATGGTAACAGCCCCAACTTCAACCCACTTAGAGAAATAGTCAACTGCCACAAACAGGAAGTGGCGTTGGGTTAAAGCGATAGGGAAAGGTCCTAATATATCTACACCCCACTGTGCAAACGGCCAAGGGGAGATCATGGATGATAGCTCCGTGGGGGCTCGGCCTGGGTTACGCTCGAACACTTGGCAAATGAGCAGACTTGTACCATGGCTCGGGCATCCTCCATCATGGTGGGCCAATAGTAGCCTTGCCGGGCAGCTAATCGGGCAATGGCCTTCACTCCCTAATGACTCCCTGCTATTCCTTCATGAATTTCCCTGAGCACGTAATTTGCCTCGTCGGGGCTGAGGCATTGCAACAAGGGTTGAGAGGCGTCACGTCAGTAGAGGACCCCATCAAGTAAGGTGTATCGGGCGGCTTGCAACTTTACCCGCTTGGCGTCAGTGGGGTTGTCAGGTAGTTGATCCCATTGGAGATAACAAATGATTGGGGTCATCCAACTCTCTTCATTTTTGGTGCAAAGCACGCCCGTGGGGGTGTATGCTTCTGAGACACACCGCTGCTTAATGAAGCTAAGGGTGGAGTACACTTGTCCAGAGGCCATCTTACTGAGTAGGTCAGCTAGGCTATTGGCCTCCCTTGGTATCGTATGATCTCCGCCGCATCAAAACTAACGTATTATTTCTCTGGCTCTCTCAAGGTATCTTTTCATATTCTCCTCCTTTGCCTCATAGCTTCCATTCAGCTGGTTAACAACAAGTTGGGAATCGCACTTAGCGAGAATTCTTCAAGCCCCGGCTCCCTTAGCGATCAGGAGTCCCGTGATAAGGGCTTCATATTGGCTTCATTGTTTGTGGTAGGAAAAGAGAGCACGAGGCTGTAAGTGAGAGGCCTACCTCCTGGGGGAATAATGACCCATCCAGCGCCTATGGCACTTGTTGCGGACGAGCCATCCATGACTGCCTCCCAAAGGCCCTGGGTAGGTTTTGCAGGGCTGACGACAAGCCCCATCTTCTCTGCTAGGAAGTTCGCTAGCGCTTGCGCCTTTATCACCCCATGCCACTCAAAATGGATGTCCAATTCGCTCAACTCAATGGCCCACTTAACCATCCCTCTCGACAACTCCGAACTTCGTAGGACCTATTTTATGGGCTAGTCAGTCCTAACGGCCACAACGTTCCTGTGGAAGTACGGTATGAGTTTACGTGCTGCTAGAACTATCGCCAAGGTAAGCTTTTCCACGAGCAGGTAGCATTGTTCCACGGGCAGCATCACCTTGCTGACGTAATAGACCGGGCGTTGTGTGCCTTCTCTTTCCACCACGAAGGCAGAGCTCAGTGCCACCTGGCTAACTCCCAAGTATAGCTTTAGCACCTCTCCTGCCATTGGTGTTGCCAGGCAAGGGGGAGAACTTAAGTACTCCTTGAGTTTGGTAAATGAATCCTCGCACTCTTATGTCCATACGAAATTTTTGCCCGCCTTAATCCACTGGAAAAACGGGAAACACTTGTCTCCTGCCTTTGAAAGAAACCGTGAGAGTGCGGCTAGGCAACGAGTGAGGCGTTGAACCTCTTTGATTGTTTTCGAGGACCTCATGTCTTCAATGGCCTTGATTCTTCGGGATTTACTTCGATTCTTCAGTGGAAAAGCATAAAACCCATAAGTTTTCCCTACCTTACTCTAAAGGCGCATTTGTCAGGGTTGAGTCAGAGGTTGTGCCACCTCATCACCTCGAAGGCGATCCGCAAATCGGTCGTATGCGTCACTGCCCTTTTGGATTTGATGATCATGTCATCCACATAGATTTCCATGGCAGATCCCAACTAGGCTACGAATAGCTTGTTGATCAAGCGTTGATAGGTGGCTCCAGTGTTCTTGAGGCCGAAAGGCATGACACGATAACAATGTATGCCTTTATCGACATAGAAAGCTATCATCTGCCGATCATCTAGATGCATGGCTATTTGGTTATAGCCAGAGTACGCGTCCATGAAATTGAGGAGTTCATGGCCCACCGTGGTGTCCACCAACTGATCAATTCGGGGAAGTGGGTAGGTGTCCTTCGGGCACCTCTTATTCAGGTCAGTGTAGTCCACGCACATCCTCCAGTTGCCACTGGCTTTTTGTACTAAAACGACATTTGCCACCCATGTTTGAAAGTAGACTTCCTCAATGAACCTCGCATCAAGGAGCCGTGCTAACTCCTTCTGGATAGCCTTGTTGTGTTCCGCTCCCATGGATTGCCATTTATGTACAATGGTTCTCGCGTGACGATCAACTGCGAGGCGGTGCGAAATGACCGTGGGGTCGATGCTAGGCATGTCTACGGGGGTCCAAGCAAACAAATAAGAAAATTCACGCATAATGCTATCAAATTATCCTTAGAGAGGGGGCTCAGGTCCGCCCCAATTTTGATTTGTTGCGTCGGGGTGAGGGAAATTTCTTCAAGTTCTCCAACGGGCGTTGGGTGCTCAGCCTCCTCTCGAGGGTCTGGTTTAATCTAGAGAGATGGTCGAACGCGTGCTTCCTTTAGTGCTGTCATATGGCATCGCTTGGCCATCTGGTGACTGCCACGGACTGTTCCAATTCCCTGAGAGGTGGGAAACTTGATCATCTTATGGTAGGTGGATGGTATCGCCCTGAGAGCATTCAAAGTTGGTCACCCCATGATAGCGTTGTATGCTGATGAGACATCAATAGCAAGGAAAATGGCCATGTAGCGTGAGGTTTTGCTCCCAGCACCTAACGTGAAAGGCAAAGTGATGGCACCTCGGGGATAAACTGATCATCCATTGAATCCGACAGGGGGTGTGTCGACAGGGGCCAGCTCTGCATCAGGGAAGCCCATCTTCTTGAAGGTGTCGTAGTACAGGATGTCGGCGGAACTTCCGTTGTCTACAAGGATCCTTCTTATCTTGAAGCCTCCCACGTCGGCTGCTATTACCAGGGCCTCGCCTGTTGTGGATGCGGGCACAGAGTCAGCATCTCTTTCCATGAACATGATTAAGTAGTCAAAATCACGCCCCAAGTAGTGTATTTTGCCTGCCGACCTTTCGCCCCTAGCAGCTGTCTCGCCTATTATTACGTGGATCATCCCTCGATTGCCTTGCGACGATCGATCCCAAACTACTGGTCTCCCTTCTTCCCGCTACGTCGAAGGCACATGTGGCATATCCTGGTCTCGGTGCTAGGTGTTTCTGGCGTACGGGCGTTGGACATACTCTTGCAGGGGGTCCCCCTTGGACTAACGTTTTGATTTCAAAGTTCAACTGCCTGCATTCTTCCTTATGATGCCCTACTGCCCTATGGTAGTGGCAGTATTTATTCGTCTCGGACCCCATTGTTCCATTCGTCTTAAGGGGGGTCCTAATCAAGTGCCACTTTTCCCCCTCTACCAAGATTATGTCCCGCGGGGCCAACAAAGGGGTGCATTTCTCCCGCTTGTTATCCTAGGGACCGAGGTCATCATGCCTTCCAACAGAAACTTCTTTGTGCTTCCCCTCTCTTATCCTCTAATCGGTTTCTTCAACGACCATGAAGCGTTGGGCTCGCGCCCAAGATTAGCAAAGTCGCTTGGCGGATCGATGATTAGGTTCTTGACGAATTCATTGTCCCTCAAGCCGCATTGGAATGTCGCCAGTTTTTCCTTGGGCGTCAGATCCTCTACTTCTGCCGCCACCTTAAATAAGTGTTCATACCAATGGCGTAAGGGCTCTTTATCCCATTGTTGCATTCTAGAGAGCTCCATCGGGGTGCGCTTCATCTGAAGAGATCCCGCGAAGCGTTCCAAGAACTTCTCTTTTAGCGATGCGAAATCAGTGACAGACCCCTGTTCCAGACAATAAAACCAGTCAGCCACGGGGCCTTTCAGCGTTCCAAGGAAAAGGAGACATCGAATCTCATCTGCGGCTCCCCTCCCTAGTAAGGAGTTAATGTGGGTGCGCAAGTGGTCACAAGGGTCTGTCTTGCCGTCGTAAGCAGCAATTTGGGGCACCTGGAACTTGTGGGGGAAGGTCACAGCTTGGATCTCAGCAAAGAACGAGCTGGTAACGTCCTCTTTCGCAGCGGGGAGATCGTAGCATCGGCGATTGCTTGCGTCCAATGCCTTAGCCACGCGGTCTTCCACCATCTTCTGCACTTCCATAGCAGTTATATTATTACCAGTCAAGGTAACATTGTCTATACTAGGGGCCGACACTAGGCGTGAACTTATCACCGCCATGGCAGGGGCGCCTCCAGTGTCTCCAGCCCCCTCTTGTCGCTCCCCCCAGTGCCACGATACGGCGGCTTCCACAAGGGATACAACACGACATTCAATGAGCTGTTCCACCGCTCGTCACGTATTAGTGGGCGGAGTTTCAAGGATTGCATCTTGCATGGGATTCATATGGGGAGGGTTGGTAGGTATATCAGTGGCTAAACCAGGGACCGATGGGGGATCACGGGGTGGTATGCATGATGGCTGGGGCAAGAGTTGAGGAGAATTGGCTGCCTGGGTGTGCTGCGAGTTTGGACCATGGCTTCTTGTTCAAGTTCCCACAAACAACGCCAAATGTTGGATTTGAAATAAGAGGAAGATAGTGAACGAGTACAATGAGAGTAATTTTCTGTCTGTTCTATTGTGATTACATGGAGTTTATATATAGGCAAGATATTGTACAAATTAATCACAAATTAGTGTAAATTATGGGGTATGTAATCTCCAGGGTACGGGCGACGTCGGAGGTGCAGGGGGCGTCAGAGTTACGGGGCAGCATCAGAGGTGCAGGGTGTCGTTAGAGGTACGGGGCACCATCAGACGGGGCGGCGTCAGAGGTGCAGGCCAACTGCCCCTAGTATTGGCTTGTAGCAGATAGTGGGCTTCTCTTTTGGGTCTCAGCGGGGCCGACCTTTGGCAGGGATGTGGGCTTATAGCCCATACCCATCACTTTCCTTCCATGAAACATCAATTGAGCTACTAAGCCATCCCTTTCTGAGCTAGTGCATTGCAGGTGCCCTCACCTTGGAATTGATTCCGCTTTTTCCACGTGAGGCAAAAGGGCTGGGGGGTTGGAGTTGGATTCCGTGTTTTCTGATCTGGAGGAGAGATTTGAATCTGACTAGACATTAGCCATTAATTCCACCTTTTAACTGTTTCCGTCTTAAAGATTGTTGATGACTGTATGGTAAAATATATTTTACACTATTTTTGGTTAAATATATTTTAAACTTTTCTTTAAATTAGTGAAGGATCCTTTCTTTGCCATAACACTCTGATTCAGTTGCCTTCGCAGGTTTTATGCCGTTGGCTTTCTTTTTGATCTCTAGAATATCCACTGCTTCAGCCATGATATCATAAGATAAATGTGGTTTTTTTTTTTTTTTGTCTATTCTTTGGTGGGTACAAGTCCGGATGGATTTAAGGGGACCGTTGAGACAATTACCCCATTTGATTTGTCTACTCTTTCGGTTTTTTTTAACTCAAACTTATTAAATTTTCCTTGAGTTTTATATATGTTATACCTTTTCTGAATCGTGGGTTTAAAGAAATTTCCTACTATCCTAAAAATTACAAGAAATGACACGTGCTTTCATTTTTATTGACATATTATGCTATTAGATTTTTTTATTAAACGCTGACATGATTGCTGAGTTATCATATTTATTATTAATGTATCATTTTTATATTTATCTTTATTACTTTAAAAAACTTAAAACAGTTTTGGTCTCCATTTTGAGTTCCAAAATCAATTTAATTTTATAGTTGGTCAAATTTTATTTTTTCATAATTTTAGTGTAATCATTTATTTTATTAATTTCTCATATTATATTAACTATTTTCATGATTCTATCTCTTAACTATACAATCTGCTTTCACTACTTTGAAATTCTCTAATTCCTGATTCACAACTTTCAAAAAAATCGACTTTGTTTACATGAAACTCTCTTAATTCCCTGGTTTTGTTCTATTTTTATTTGATTTGAAGTACTGATTTTTGTGATAGAATATATTACTCACAATTCCTTGCATAGCCTGAGTCCCCCTCTAATTTTTATTTACACATAGAGAAACAGGGAAATTTAACTGGATAAGGACAAATTTATTAAACCTGCTCTAATACTAGGTAAAATCTGTTAGCCGATTGCGAAGAATGGGAGTCATATTATATAAATGCTTAAAGTAATAGTTGATATATATCCATACCCATTATATTCCAGAACTTTTTAATTACTTGTGCGATATATGTTTAATTTTCAACAATTTTTCTATTCTAGTGTAATAAAAATGTCATGTTAGTAATAAAAAGACCATGTCAACAATTAAATGAAAATTTTAAATGGAATTAATTCTGTGATATTTATGAGAAAATAAAAAAGAAAATACATGACAATTGCCTGTATTTTTTAAGATCTTGACAAAGTAGAAGAATTAAATCTCATTATTTTTCCCGCAATTTATTAAAAAAATGACATACTTGGAAGAGAATACACTCCTGGGAGTTTAACCATAGCCTAATTAGGGAGAAAGTCTTAGTAGAGCGGTTATATCATGTTAGCATCGTTTACGTGGCATATCCATCTAATAAGAATTCACTATTTATATATTATTTTCAATTAGGATTCATCATTTATTATATTTTTAAATTTTTTACCATTTATATATTATTTTCAATTAGGGTTCACCATTTATTTAAGCTTTTTAATGTTATTTAAAGGTTTTTTAGAATTTAATAACCATAATTATATAATTATTAATCAAATATCAAATTGCGATTAGACGGATATATCATGTAAACGATACTGACGTGATACGACCGCTCCACTAAAAAACTTTCTCATAAAGAGCTAGGGTGTAGTAGGCCAAATTAAAACGTGGAAGCTGTTGCGCCAATGTGCCGTTAGGTTCAATTAATAAATTCTAGAAAAGAGGTGCAGCTAATAAATGTCCTTGTCCTTGGAGAAGTGGCCGCCCCTTCTTGGTGCCCACTTTTATGTCGGACAATGTTAATTAAGAAGATGAATCAGGGTACTTGGACCCCCACAATTGACTTTACAAATGGACTAGTCATTGGACAGTGATGAGGTCTCTCTGTCTTGGATTTAATTGTTAATCACACTAGTGAACGTCCCCACTGCAGGGGTCGATGGACATTTAATAACATAAAGTCATTCTGAATTAAATTAACTTTGAGTTATTCTTTCATGAAAAATTGTGTTGAAATAGGGATTGTTTATATATAAGAATAATATAATAGTTGGACATTCTAGGAAAAAGCGTAACAAATAAATAAATATTGGTAATAATAGATGTTCATCCGACTCATTGTGACTAGTCCACATAGAAAAAATGTGGGAAATGGGTGAAGAGCAAACATGATAGAGAAAGGGAGAACATGTAAAAAAATAGAAAATAACTAAGTAGTCAAGGAGATTAGGGAATTTAGATAAAGATAATAACAACAGATATATGGAAGAGATTTTAACTACGTAGAAGAAATAATTTCTTTAAATAGGAAAATTGTTTTCTATTTACATGAATGAATTTCTATGAAATTAAATCAAATTGATGTATAATTAAATAAAATAGTGACCATAAATATAAGTTAAGAGATTTAACTAAATGGAAAATAATTTAACTAAATCGAAAAATTTGTTTGAACTTACATAACTTATCAATCGATTGAAACTTGAAGGAGGAAGGAGGGAAAAAAAGGAAAAAAAAAATCTAATAGAGAGATGATGGGCAACACATAGTTACCATTTATTTTACTATTTATAAATAAAAATAAAAAAATAGAAAGTCCATAAGGTTGCCACATGCAAGCTGTTGAGGCTTGTAACTTTGCAGTGCTTTGATTCACATTCTTAAATTTAGTTGAGTTACATCCATCTCCTATCACTTGGTAGAGTTAATGAGTTTTTTTTCAAAAGATTGGCTTTAATTATCAAGCCGTTTTATGTTTTTTATCGTGAAAACATTTTAGTCGAATTTAATCATCAACTCTTTTTCATTTAAAATTTCTTTTAATCCTCATTATTTTATTATTAAAAATTATTGAAAGTGACTCTTACACTGTAAAAGATATAGAAGATGGGAACACAAGATTCACTGGGGCGCTCCTCCTCCAATCCTATCTTTTAAATTTTTTTCCGGATGCATGCTGTAAATAATTATTTTGATAATTTTTTATGTTTAAGATTTTTTTAAATTATTTTTTATTAAAAAGCTTATTTAACATAAAAATCTCATGTATAATTTAAAAAAGGATTTGGAGATGAAAATAAAAAAGGAAGGAAAGGTTGATGATCAAATTTAATAATCTCCATCTCAGTGCTTTTTGTTCAAAAATTTAATATGCTTTAAATAATTCAGACAAAAGTTAGATTAGTGTTAATTATATGAATGCGCTGCTTATTTGAACATATTTCGGGTTTATATTCGATTGAATTGTTCAAGTTTTATGAGATATTTACACATGATTGGTTGCTTTTCTTAATTGAGTGAAATCAAGTCATGATAAATTAATTCGGATTTTCTTCTAAAAATATTGGTACTTCCGAGCTTTTTGTTGATGTAGGTACATAGTCAAGGGCCAACCGGGCCAAGAAGTTAGACCCCGACCCAAAGAACCGAGCTCGACAGAAGCTGAAAAATAGAGGATCATGGGACTCGTTGAAACCTAGAGCAACACAGAGTTTTGGGTCGTGACTCAAGATCGCAACCCCTTACTGGCATCGAATAGTTCGTGATATTCGCAGAATATTGGGTTTAATGAAGATCTCAAAACCCGATATGAAAAATATTCTAAGATATTGGGGTACCAAAAGAACATATTTAACTTGACTCATACCATCGGAAATGCAATATTTTGTCAGAATATTATTAGGATAGAGATATTTGAAGAATATTTTAGGTAAGATGTAATATTTTATTCTCTATCCTTATAAGTTATGGACCTAGCAACATACTAGGGGACCCTAAGACACATTAGTTTTTACACATTCGTTTTGCTACCAAGAAGAAATCGAGTTATTCACGGCTTCAAGGGAAGAAGAGGATCGATGTACTTCAAGAAGACTTCGGGGATTGAGAGATTGGTTTCGAATCATCCAAGGGTTTTCTTTCCTTGGTCACGATGTATTTGAATCTATTCTTGGTGCTTATTTTTAATTGCATTATGAAACTAAAACCATAATTTCCTAGGGCAAACAATGAAACTCTTTCCTATTTCTTAATCTGAATTCTTTCTCTTTCCATTTTGCAATTCAATCCGATCCATTAGTTCGTAAAACTATTTACTCGATCACAGACATTTCTGGAACACCTCTAACAAAGGAAAAAATATTCAATTTGGAAAGAACTTAGTAAGTCAAAATAGAAAAACTCATATTGGTTTTAGGGGTAATCAGGCTCGAACTAATGGCTTCCACCATGTCTACACTTTATTTCCTTGGGATTGTAGTTCAATTGGTCAGAGCACCGCCTCATCAAGGTAGAAGTTGCGGGTTCGATCTGCACAGATCTCCTAGGAAACGAAGTAATAGGCATGTAGGTTCAGAGCCAGACCAACTAATCCAAGAGCACTTATCCATAAACCGGTTACTGGTGCAAGTAACATAAAGAAATGTAACCAACGCTTATTGGAAAAAGCAACCCCAAAGATTTGGGACCAAAAGCGATTGGCGCCCCCTCGTGTCAATCCCACGAGCCTCTTATCCATTCTCATTCGATCACGGCGGGGGAGTAAGTCAAAATAGAAAAACTCGTATTGGTTTTAGGGATAATCAGGCTCGAACTGATGACTTCCACCACGTCAAGGTGACACTCTACCGCTGAGTTATATCCCTTGCCTGCCCCCTCTACATACAGAAAGAGAACTGACTAATCCTAAGACAAAGTGTCGAGAAAAAGGCCTAGGGCAGGAAGTGATCTAAGAAACCAATCACGCTCTGGGAAAAAACCTCAATATCGTATTCGTTTTGAAGAAAAACAAAAATTGCATTTTCATTATGGTCTTACAAAACGACAATTACTTAAATACGCCATATCCCCCCCCTTTATGCTGAAATCGCTGAATTCATTAGAATTAGATATCGATTTCTATATACCTATAGAAAAAGCCTTTCTTTTTGTTTGAATTTTTTGCCTATCTTTTGTTGAATCTCTATCGGGTCCGGATCTCCTGCCGGAATGAATTGGAAGACCCCCTATATGGGTAATACACATTCTAGGAGTAAGTCCAGCGATCGACTGATGTAGAAGGGATCCTTTGCTCCTTGAATAATCCTTTTTCAAAAAATGAATCTATTTGATTGATGATTCATAAGGCAATTGATCGTTCAGGGGCTTATTAAGAATAGGAAGGAATAAGCAATGCGGGTTCACCAATCATTGATGGTTCTAGAATCACTAAGCCTACGTTACACTCAATAGTACCTAGAATTACTACTAGAAAAATATGAACGCCCTGAAAATGCCATGAGGTGTTCAGAAATGGTTGGCCCTTAACTTTAAGACTATACCATAATAAGGTGCTGCTAATGCTAAATGGAAGGATCTTATCAACATCCATGAATGATAAATCATAGATCGAACTGCCAAATCGGAAAAATTGGGTGCTGTCGTATAGCTTTGTATCGATTTTGATAAGATTGCTTTATTAATTTATACATAATTTCTAAATATTAGTAAAAAAAAAGTGCTTCTTATTAAATCTACATTCCATCTCCAATGATTCATCTTCAATTAGGTCTTGCTCTAGTCATTTTTTATGCTTTTAGTGGCTTGATCACCCATTAGATTGATTAGGAGATTCGACGAAATCGAGAGACAAAGTCTAATCATGCCAGAGGTAGCATAACTTAGGATAATTCATGTCAAGAAGTCGAGATTATTTGTGACAAGTATCGAAAGATTAGCCTATCAACCTAAGTATCCAAATTAGGGTTCGAGCTCATTAGGCTTCTTATTGTTAATTGCCTAGAGATAGAGTGGTTAGAAGTACGTCCTTATTAAACGGAGATGTAAGTAAGGAGGTGTAAAATCCTAGGATCATAACTAAACAATCAATTACATGTAGAAAGTAGATTTGGGATTAGGACTAAAATTGAGGGAAATTGTGAGCCCTAGGTCCATAAATATTGATTGACTTTCTTGTTTCCTTTCCTATTTTTGTTTACTTCCTAATTTACTTTCTAATTGCATTTTTAATTTACGACTTGCCGAATTTAGAACTAATTTTTTAGATTATTGTTTAGTGGAATTTGACACAGTCCTCGTAGGAACGATCTCGATATTCATCAGTTTATTACTTGAAGTGATATGTATACTTGTGTGCTTACTTTGTTTGCTTATTAATTTTATCGCAACGATTAGTAAATAGGAAATAAACTCTCCAAATATAAATTTTCTTATTTTTTTACAAAATTTAAAATTGAAAACTAGTTATGGTAAGTTACCTACTTTAGGGTCAATTGCTCATGGATCTAGTAAATTATATGAATCTTCAGTAACATAAGGAAATTAGGATAATACCACTTATAAATTTAACATTTTAAATGGATATTAATCCATTTAATAGTTTGTCAACTTCGGTTTTTTCCTTAAGAGTTTCCATGAAATCTAATAGAAAATCCAAAAGAACAAGTCTGATCTGCTAATTAAGAATGAAAAAAGATATATATACACACACATACATACAAACCATACACGTCTCTTTATCTATAATCGACAGTGACCAAGTAATTAAGAATGCAGATGTCCCCACGAAAGGAATCAATCGAACTGATGTCACATCACACGTTAGGAGGTAATCTTAATACATCTATTCTGAGAAGTTAATCTGTATAGTACATATGCATAAGTCTGAGAGAAAACAGGGTCTTTTAGTTCAGTATTCATTAAAATCACTGGATTAAAGCATACGAAAATCATGCACTGCTATTATAAAACGATTTTTCATTCATAGTACTGAAAATATGTTGCATTTATCAAAATTAATTGATTGATATGATAGAACGCCTCTTTCCTAAAGTAATGTCTCATATTCTAGTATTTTAAATAGATAAAATTCAATTTAGAAGAATTTTACCCCAAATGGACTTGACTGACTTAAACTAAATTAGTCAAGATCGTTAGATTTCTGGATATCTGCAATTGAGACTGAAAACTAGTGCATTTATAATCTCATAGACAGTAGAGCAACCTATTTTCTTTCCATAATAAAATTATTCTATTAAAAATAATTAACACTCATTAAATCCATAAATTCATATTTAATCATATGCATGGGAAGTCTTATCAAAGATTATATGATAGGGGAATTCAATTAGGGGAATTCAATTTGCAAATGGTTGTACCACTCAAAGGTTTTATACATGTTCTATCCTCATAACCTATTTGTAAGTATTTTAAACAATGTTGAAACATCCTAGTACCCTCCAAAATACTTTTAAAATTTGTGGTTGTAAATAATATATATATATATATCCAAAAAAAAAAAGCAAAGGCTATTGCCAAAAAAGTAAGAAAAGCTAGATTATATTTGTGATCTAAAATTAATTAAATTAACCTTCCTCCATTTTTTTCCTTAATACATCTAGTGTTTCAATAGGTTAAATTCATCTCTCTTTTTTTTTTTCACCGCACTAAGGAGGCACATAAACATGAAGGGTAAAAGGAAGAAGGAACACTACAAGAATTATAAGAATTTTTGTCAAAAAATGTTGACGGTAACCGTAAAAGAAGAGGATAGAAGTGGTACTTTCTCGTCTAATTTTTGTCCAAATCGAAGGGACACAAAAATTTTTTATGCAAATATTTCTATCCAACTTGAGGCAACATTTATCAACAAGTCTTCATCCAAATTGACGGGACATAAAAAGCCATGACACAAATATTTTTGTCCAACTTGAGGCAATATTTATCGACAAATTTTCATCCAATTTGTGTCAAATATAAACACCGACAAAAAGTTCACGACCACTAGCTTCTCTCTGACATTTTTCTTTTTTTTAGCCAAAGCTTCTATCTTGCTTGAGAGCACCAAGATTCGAAACCGGGTCTTTCGGTTGAAATTAGGATGCACCAACCATTCGATTGAGACTCCATTTACGTTTTAACAAAATAATATTTATCCTGGTGATTTTCTATAATAAATATAAAAAATACAATCATGAAAAGAAAATTGAAGAATAATTATAACTCCAAAGTGGTATAAAACTAATTTTACAATTTCACCCTCATTTGTCATTTTTTGTTGGTTAAAAATTCACATATAAAGGGCATTATAAAGTGATACCAAAGTAATTTTTTTCCTTAAAAGTAATAATATATCATCCTATATATATACATATCATTTTTAAATGTGATTTTAACAAGATATACGTCCCACATTATGCATTGTGTAATGTGTAGAATTTAGTTTTTTTTTTCTTAAAATAAACTTGAACGTATGATATAAAGATAAGGATAAATTTGTCTATTCATAATAATTTATATGCGTACAAAGTAAATTTTTCATATCCATTCCCTTTATTATAATACATCTAAACAATATAAATATTTTCTTTCTATTCCCCTCTCTATTTCTCTGCCCTTCACCTCCCCTCCTTTCTCTGCCCTTCACCTCCCCTCCCTTCACCCTCATCCAAACAAAGCCAAAATCTTTAGAAAACTAGCAAAACAAAAGTTTTTCCTTGCATGAAATGAATGAAATTGGAGTATGGACTAACTGTAACACAATTTGGATGAAAATTTCGTCAATTATCGTCCATGTACGGTACGAAAAATCCTCTGAATCTATCTTAAATGAAAATATATTTCGTCCAAGTTTTTGTTTACAAATTTGACAAAATTGTCATTGAAAGATAGTGTCATTTAAATCTTACATTTACATTAACAAAATTTTTTGAAAGATGGCAATTACATGGGAGTAAATATTCAGTTATAATAAATTATTAAAAAAATATTCATTGTATAATTTATAAAAAATTTATTATATAAATCATTATTTAGATCTTAACACATTTGAAGTTAACTCTTAAAAATTATGAAAATTTTATATGACATGATATAAGAGAGACCTACACAACAAACTCGCATGTGCAATTATACACATGGGGTCTTTACTCCATACCTGCATGTGTTTTGGCAAAGAATCTATTGAAAACCTATTTTCAATAAAAGTTTTGATACTAAATAATAATAACCTTGAAAATAAACTATCGAATTTAACTCTTATAAATTAAAAATCTTTATTAGAAATAATTTTATGCTAATGCTTGAATTTAAATTAGATAGAATTTATTGGATTTCTACATATTAGTTGATATTTAGTAAAAATAATGATATCCTCCAATTTGCATCCAAAAATATGAATGGAAACATGATCTAATTTATGTAAAACACTCCTCCAATTTACGTCCATTTAATGTCCAAGATGGTGGTAGAAATTTTTACATTTTTCGTCCAACTGAACGTCCAAGTGAAAGGAAGAAAACTAATCCCAAGTTTCGATCACATTGGACGAAAGGAAGTGCTACCTGTCCAAATTTGCTGTCCAATTTACGTCTAACATATGTCCAATAAATGGACATCCAATTTGCGCCAAATGAGGTAGACGAAAAACTTACAAAACTTTTTTTAGTCATTTTCGTCATTAAATTAACGAAAATTGGACAAAAAAAATCCAAAAGTTTTACTTCAACTATTGTGGACGATTATTTTTGCAGCTAATTCCACCATTTCTTGTAGTGGAACAAAAGGCATATGAAATATCCAACTGGTGATATTGTACCATTGAAACAGTATCAACTGTATCAAGCACTCCTTCTTAGTTCATTGCTTCTTTTTATGTTCAATTAAAATGTTAATATGAAATATGACAAATATTTTTGTATCTCTTTTTGAAATTTCCACCTGTCCCATAAGAGTTTAGACCTATATTCAATCCAAAAGCTCAAGTTGATAGGTTGGTGGCATCCACTTTCCAATGAATCATGATTTTTTCTATTTATTATCCAATGTGGAATTCATTCTCAACACCGATACTCTCACGTGACAATGTATTCACACTTGATACGTGTCTTTAAACATTCGCCCCCAACAACTAACCTCGAGTCGGGTATTTTTCTTCCATACCCGGGCGAGGGAGGACAACTAACTATGAGCTTAGTATTTTTCTTCCAGTTTTGGAACTAAAGAGCCCCGAGTGCTACACTCGGAGCTGGAGTGATGTGAGTCCACATGACCAGCTCTGATACCATGCGAAACTTCTATCTGAGCCATAAGATATTGAGCCTATATCCAACCCAAAAATTCAAGCTAATAGGTTGATAGTATATACTCTCTTATAAATTGGAATTGTTTTAATTTATTATCCGATGTGAAATTCATTCTCAACACTCTTATTCTATTCTTGAGATTTAGAAAAAGAAGCTGCATATTGTATATATTAGCAGTTCAATCAGAAACCTTGTGCTTGTATGAAAGTGGAAGAACAAGAGTTTATTTCCAAACATGCTAGTTTAAGGTGGAAGTGCATTGAACCCCAACAACAGTCGGGTAGTCGTTGGAAATTTATTTCCAAACAGTTCATGGGTTTACAACTGCAAATTCAAATTCTTTCCATACACTTGTCAAAAGTATTTGCTAAAAAGGCTACTCTTTCATCTAGGTCTAAAGAATACCATCTTCTTAAATTATATTAGAATTTATCTGTGCTATGTATCGATATTAAATATTATTCATCATGTTAATCTGATATATTTACAATTAAAAAGAAAAATATTACAATGTATAAGAAGGATGATTCAATCATCATTATTACTACTTCTAAAAAAAGCAACAAAGCAAAGCTCATAAAAAACGGTGGAAGTGGATTGCTCTTTCTTCATTTTTTTTCCTTTTTTATAATAGTAGGAGGCCTGTATATTTTGAAGGGGATAGAAGGAAAAGGCAATTTAACGGTGCAAAACCTTGGTGCAGATAATGGAACATGACACCTCTCGATCCAAAATTAAAAAGTTATGCAACTTGCAAAATCCTCTTTCTCCGATTGTTTATTTGGATCCTTCAAGTAGACCACAATGCTAAAGAAACAAATATAGAAGATTAAATTAGGGGGAAAAGGAGCAAAAAGCAATAGTGAAATGTGAAACATGACAATCTGATTTTAAGACCGCAACTCACAATATAGAGATTTTGAGTTTTATCATTATGAAAGTTATGTACTTCTCATTTATCTTTATTTTACATTCTTACACTAGACGAATGCTCTACTTTGTCATTTAAAAAAAGTGAAATGTCACATCGTTATTCAGAGAAAGGAAAAGAAAAGGAAATTGACCCTTTTGAGGAAAGATAAATTCAATAAATCATCCATCGAACTTTCACGAGCATATCAAAAAGAAGTTTTGCCAGTAAGTATGGGCTGTATAATAATGCTAATAACTACTTGATTAATTACTAACACTTAATCTGGGTAGATTAATAATGTAAAAACCACTTCCCAATTTTAATTGGGGTAAAAGATTTTGATTGGAAATTTAGTGGCTGTTACAATTATATTTATGCTTGTCTTGAGGTAGTTTCCTTTGTGGTATGCCTGGGAGGACCTCTTTGATATTTCTGATCATGTAATTTCTTAGATCTCTTAACGAGCGTTTTCCATTTAAAAAAAATGACATTTGATTGTCGTTTTCCACATATTTCTCGACCATATGCAGTCCCCCTTTTCATGAAATAGAAGGATTAGGTGCAGCTAATATGCTTATATTTTATAATCTAGAGACCTTTTGTTTAAATCTTATTAGTGTCACTTGTCGTACTTCTTTTATCCTCTTTTTTTTTTTAATCTCTTGTAGATTTATATTTCTCCTTTGCACACACCAAAAAAAAAAAAAAGAGAATGGTGTATATACATTCTTAATTGAGAAAATTAGTCGACACGCACATTACTAAAATATTTATTTCACGAAACGGGGACGGACAGTCAGGTTTTGACCTTGAAATAGTGCTGAATCTAAGGTTTGGGATGAAGAAAGGTGAGAAGCAGAGGAAGTTTAGGATCCTTAAAATCATAATAGCGGTGTTCTTCTACATATCTTTTGAACCGAGAAAATAATGTTAGCTTTTCATCTTATATGGAAAATACATATAAGTTTGTACATATATTGATTCTAGGACATCAAGAATATATTTGTAAAATTTCTATCAAGCTGAAACAAGTATTTAAATCAAATATAATCAGAAAATGCCTTTTTTGTATTAATGAATTTCATGAAAAAAAAAAAGAGGACAAATGAGATGGGATTTTATTTTTTATCTATGTGAACTATATGAAAATTCTTTACCCGATTTGGTTTTAGATTTCGGTCGGCTGTATTCTTTTGGATATAGCGATTTTGTACCTTTTACCCATTCCGATGTCTCAGTATGCCCAGAAAGTTGATATGGAAAAAACGGAGATGACGATGACAAATACATGTGAACATATCAAATCAAGTCGATTGCCTAATCCTACCCTCTTCAAATCTTTTGGGATTTCAACATGAAATGTCCCAAATATAGTGGGGAGAAGCATTCAAGTGAGGAATTGTCATCTTAATGCATTTAAATGCCCACCTCCAAAATGAGCGGTTGGTGATGTGTAAAATCATGGCCATTGACTTCCAATTTTCCTTTTTTCTTTGGAGGGTTTTTAAGCTTGTAGGATGCGCAATTTCATTTTATGAATGAAAGTAAGTAGTAATAATGGTGATCTAAACATTTTTGTTATGTATTGTTCACATTTTATCATTTATATACAAATATATTGGACGTACTGAACAATAAGATCTCATCATTATAGTAACACCAATAGCAAAGTATAAAAGCTTATTAGGGTGCAACAAATGTAGAGTATAGCAGGTGTCTTTCTTGAAACACATGGGTAATCTAACAATCGGGCCAAAATGTTATTTTTTTTTCCCATTAAAAAAAGGCTTTTCTTTGGACAATCTCATGTCTACCCTAACTCCTATTATAATATTATTTTTTTGCGTACACAGTATTTATATTTAAAAGTCGTTTGAACTATTGGTTAATCTGATTCAAGTCAGCCGGTCTATTAAGAAGTAAAACTCCATCAGCATGTGTTTTTTCCATTTACAAAAACTCGAATTAGATGCCTTTACTTAAGGGGAACAAGTATATTACCATTTGAATCAATTTATGCTGATCTATTACATTATAATGGTATATGAAGGGAAGAAACTCAAGCAGCTAAAAGCATCATGACAAGATTTTCTTTTTCCCTGAATCGGCATGTAAATGTAACATATATTACAACTCTTTTCTTGAAGATGAAGCAGAGCCATTATTCCTTGGTATACCTTCATGATGCAAAAAAAAAAAGTGCCCCAATCATATCTAAAAGAAAAACTCTAATTTTAGGTAAATTTTTCTTAGTGTTCTCTATATAATCTGATTCGTTCTACTTTGTCAATTTATAAATTGATATATCCTTACATACTCTACACACTTCAATATACAAACTTCTCTTTTTCTGTAAATGTCTTTGATGATATTCAGAGTAGTATAATTAAAATTTGTGATCGAGTTTAGTTTCTTCTTTGGACTTTAAAGAAAATTCTTTCTTGAAAGTTCTATTAGCCTTTCTTTCGAGGATCTATGACTATGATATCACTGATCTATCCCATTGCCATGTCCGAAGTTGCCTCATGGTTTGCCTATAAAATTTGTCCCATCTATTCCGATCGCGCGTGCATCAAATGTATAGTGCTCATCCTTGCACCAATCTCCCTCAAGATGACTATTGCAAATCTAATTAGCTGGTCATTGGTGACAGTTCAAATTCATCTATCATTTCATCTAGTTCTTCTACTCTTTATACACACCTTTACATATCTTTGCTCTAAATAATATTTCATGCATGACTCAAATTTCGATGAATCTACTCTCTGTTCCTAAAGTTAACAAGAGATTATTCGTACTTTTTTAGCTTCACCCTATGTATTTTGTGGGGAAGGATCTTCAAACCCATTAAGAACTGCTTTTGGCGTCACTTAAAGACGATATTTACTATCTTTAGCTAGCCCTTAGTGCAACAGGTTGACCTTAAGCTCTGGGCACTTTTTCCAACATCTAGCATTCTGTAGCATCACAGTCTACGACACCCCGCAATTCCTATGGCGAATAGAGTGTGTCATCTTTGTTTTGCTTACAGAAATAACGATTACAGTTGACAAATCTGTTCGGCATGTCACATTGGTAAAATTGCTCATTTTCATTTTCCACACACTATGAATGAAAGTTTGTCTTTATTTTGATTGATTCATATTAACATTTGGGGTTTGCACCATTACTTTCCTATTCTGGACATTCTTATTCTATTCAATTGATGATTTCAATATGTTTTCATGGTTTTTCCTTATGGAGTCAAAAGCATATTTTCTTAAAATTTCTATACTTTTAAACTTCGAATAGAAAATATCTTTATTTGCAAAATCAAAGCTCTGCAGTCTTGCCAATGATTTTCTTTCTCATGACTTTCATTCTGAGTTACAAGATATTGGTATTACGCATTGTATTTTGTGTACTTTTATGCCATAATAAAATGGTTCTGCACAATGAAAACACAGCCATATATTTGACATGAGGCTTACTCTTCTTCCTCGTTCTCAATTACCTTCTAGGTACTGGGATTTTACTTTTGAAACTGCAGTTTTTCTTACCCATAGGCTTTCTACTCAATCCCTGTAATTTCTTTCTCTCTATCAAGTACTACATGGCTCATCTTCTATTACAATTTCCTAAAGGAATTCAGATATCATTGTTTTCCCTACCTTGCTTATAAAGATCATAAACTAGAATTTTGTCTCATTCGTGGATTTTACCTTGCTATTCATTTACTAACCATAGATATCAATGTCTTTATCCCAATTATGATCACATATTCATTGCCCGTACACTTATGTTTGGCTTAGCATAATATTTCTCATGGTTCTAGCACATCTAGACTGATTGCATTTGGAAGTTCTTTTGAAGGGTTCCCGATTGATCTAACTCCATCTTTGCCCATATCACCGTGTTCTCATTCCTATGACACTATTCTCTCCTTACCTTTGCCTGCTCGTTCACTGTTGCCTGCTGATGTTCTGTCTTAGGTAAGTCTAGTAGCTAAAGTGACTCTTGATGCTTCAAGTTACTTGCATGTCTGACAGGACTGCTATTGCTCATCCTCGAAGAACTCATCACATGGTGACAATGACATAGGATGGCCCTTTACCATCGAGATGGTTTACTACTTCTCAACGTCTGCCTACTTTTTTTAATTTATATTGATGCTCTTGAACTTGACCTTTTCTAATGTAAGGCAAGATCCATGGAGGATGGTGGCAACAAATCATTAATATAATGCCTTGCCAATAATTACACATGGGATCTCATCCCACCTCCTCCTGACCGTCGTGAATGGTGGCCTATGGTTACACACAATGTGAAGGTGTTGACTAAGACGAAGCCTTCAGTCCTATTATGAAACCAGTTATCATTAGAGTATTCTTTATATTGCCACTTTCTTATAAAGGCCTATCAAAAAACTTGATGTTAAGAACACATTTCTACATAATCATCTTCAAAGGGAGGTGTACACGCTTCAACTCCAAGCTTTTGCCTATACTTCCAAGCCGAATCATGTCTGTCGGCTTCACTATTCTTTGCATGTTCTCAAGTAGGCGCCTAGACCTTGGTTTCTTCAATTAAGCTCGCTCCTTATTAAAGTTGGATTCACTCATTCTATAACAAATATATCACTCTTCTCCTAGCAGACTGGATTTTGTGAGTTAAATATATGTGGATGATATTATTCTAACTGGATCACCAAATCCACCATTTCAAGCCTATTAAAGTCTCTTAACAGGGAATTCTCCTTGAAAGATATAGGGTCTCTTCACTTCTTTCTTAGCATCGAGGTGCATAATTCGGACACATTCACAATTGTTTTGAACTTACTACAATATTAAATTGTAAGCCATGCTCCTCTCTTGTCTCTTCCGACCCTTGTCTATTTCCCCGGTTACATATCAACTGATAGTCAATTCCTTGCAATATGTGACTCTTAAGAGACTTGACATTTTTTTGATAACAAAAAAAAAAACGAGTTGATCCCATAGAAAAAATCCATATAAAGTGAAAAATATTGAAAATTTAATAAAAAATGATTTTTTAATGACTAACGATGCTTGCAAGTTCTTAGTAGGGAACTTGAGTTGATCCTTACTAGTGGATTGCTTGATTCAGAGTGAAATTGTGATGAATCTTGTGACGATTTTCAGCCCCAATTAATTGGTCATGAACCTTGCATCTAGATCATAAGTCAAAAACAGTGTCACCTTTAGAAATTCTTTTGCAAGAGTGTGTCAAGCTAAACTTAAAAATTAAGTTTGAGCATGTGAGAAAAGATGTGCCAAGGTTTTAAGTACCTCTGCTCGGGCTTGAGCCCAAAGTGATGCACTAGGTGTGGTGGCAATACAGCCTAGCATGTACTTGTAGGGGACTATCTGTTCATTCGACTGGCTTAAAAAAAGCAAGTAAATTAAAGAACCAGCAGAGGTGTGGGCCCTTTAAATTTGCACACCACGCGAGTAAGGGTTATGTGATAAGTAGAAATGAAAAAAAAATTGAGCAAAAGTTTGAGATCATGAATTGGACTAACAGTTAAACGTATATTTGCATGAGTATTTTCTTATGATACACAATAGTGAGGTCAAGATTCACTGCTAAGTGTAAGGGTTGCACAACACTGCACTGGCCAGAATGAAATCATGAGAGTCGAATCAGTGTAACTCAAGGTCAAATGAAAAGCATGGCCATCCTTGAGAACTTTAAGGGAAAGGCATGAAAGTACTGAAAACAACTTGTCAGCATTGTTGCCAATTGAAAAGTGGAGATTCTGTTTGGCATTTGATGGATTATTGTGCTTAAAATTTTGCTCGAGGATGAGCAAAAGTATAGGTTTGGGGGTGTGTAATGCCATAAAAGTTATATTTTAAACACACTTTAGACCTTAAATATTGAGCTTAGAGCATGCATTCCACTTGATTTTTTTGTTGAGTTAGGCTAAATTGTAAGTATCTATGCTTTCAAGGAAGGGTTAATCTCCATCCTCTAAGTTCTCTAGGTTTTGTGTAGAATTTGCTCAATAGAAAATTTCTGAGTAAGATGTCAACGGAAAGCTCATTGAGTCAAGAGTCCAATGCATAAAACTATGCATGATTTGGAGCTAAAATGAGGAAGTTAGGGCCAAACGAATTAAACTGTGTAGAACAGAACAAGCAACTGCAGTTTACAAAGAAGAAGTTGAGAACAGAGTTTAGACCAGAGAGGATCAGCGTAGAAGAGACTTGACCGCGGTCTATAGACCACGGTCCACTGTGCAGACTGGTGGGACCTAAGACTTTCTATCCTATACTGACCAAATCAAGTTTGGAGGATGTGGAAACCCCCTATAAATAGAGGTGTACCTCACAAGGTTAGAAAAAAGCTTTTCGGACAGGTAAGGTCTCGAACAGAGTCCTTGGCTAAATAAAGTCACGAAACCTGAGATGTCGGAACAAGGATTGCGGGTGGAAGAGCTAAGGCAATCAAGTTCATCATCGGTATTTGAGATTCCTTCTTCCTTTCTGTCCTTTTCCTTCATCTTGGTTTCTTGTCTTTCAATCTGATGAGCATGACCTTTAACTCGACGATGTCCAGCTACTTTTTATTTTCTATAGTAGTAAGTGGTTCATAGTATTTATCTCATCCATGTATTGAACTTTTATTGCCCGTATCTACGATGGTGTTCTATTTCCACTATGTTTACTATACTTCATGCATTTATTGATGTTTGATTAAGGAGCCACAAGATTGAGAATCTCGTCCCCTAAGTAAACATAGCTTAGGAATAATCGTACCGAGAGGTAGGTTAGTCGTTCAAAGAATTAGAGGAGACACGTGAGAAGGCCCAAGAGGTAACCATCACCCTAGGAGTCCCAATACGGTTATGAAAATGACATTTGGTCTCTTAGTTCTAAATATCTAGGGATAGAATGGATTAGGATCATCTTAGGGATATATCCTAGTTGAGGCGAAAGTTGGACTTGGTGACTTTAGAACCTGCGAATAGAAAAAAATGAACGCTTGACTAGATCCAGGTAATTAAATTCAAGATGTAGACCTAAGTGCCAAGCCCCTAGAATCGTTTTTTTGTTGAGTTTGTATAAAACTATTTCCGTTTTCCTTAGACTTTTTGCTTTTTACTTCTTTTCTTGCTATTTTTGCATCCTCTCAATTATTATGTGATTTTGAATCAGCCCTGTAAAAATTTCTAGACTGATTTGAAATTCCAGAGACTAATCTCTAAATTCGCCAAAATCCTAGACTGAACTGGAAAGTTTGGTAAAAATATCCAGGGCTGATTTGTAATGCTCTGAAAAGTTCAAGGATCATTCCCTAGACCCTACAAACATTTGGGACTACTCTAAATCAAACATAATCCTCAGGGGCTGACTTGTAAATTCGCAAAACATGGGCTAGATTAAATTGAGACAGTGCAAAAGGTTCGCAAAATCGAATTTTTGACAACCCATTTCATCATTGCAATTTTTCAGAACTTAATTTCTAGTTATTTCACATCTTACTAACGAAAACTTTTATTTTTTCTTTTTACCATATTTATGTTTTCTGAAGTGTTAATGGCCAAAGATAACATTGCTCCTCTATTTCATTTTAAGAGTACACTACTTTACAAACATTTGAAACACTAGTGCCTCATTGTAGCGAAAAACTACTATACCATTATTCACTCTTTTCCATTGTTTTAAAATTTTTAAAAGAGTCATTTCTCCCTTACCCCCATATAGTAGCTCTCATTTCTCCCATTCCCTCTCTTACTTCTCTCTCCTTTCTCTCTTCAACAGAAGGCAGCAGCTCGTCACCTGTGGCCTCACCGGAGCATCACGAACAGCACAGGCGCGTCACTGGAGCTTCGCAGGCGGCACGAGTGCGTCACCAGTGGCCTCACCAGAGCATTACGGGTGACAGAGGGTCATTGAAGCATGGGCGGCATGGGTGGCGATGAGCGACGATCAGACAGGCAACAATAGCAGCAATGACCTCCCAGTCACCGTTCCCTAACCGTCCCAGCGAAAAGTATCAAGACATCGAGTCCTATTTAGACTTTATTGAGATATATTCATAATTTTTCAGGGTCTATTTATCAGTACCTATTTAGACTTTATTGGGCCCTAATCATAATTTTTTGGGATCTATTCATAATATTTCAGGACTTGTTTATCGGTACCTATTTAGACTTTATCGGGACCTACTTGTATTATGCTTCTTACTTATAATACATGTTTATGTTGGATAGGTAACATGCAACGCGTCTAAGTGGTGATTATGTTCAATGGAAAATGGGAGTGCATAGCTAATGGAGGTTGTCGATATTTAGGGAGTCAAATTAAGTTTAAAGGCATAATTGTCCCAATGAATATCTCATATAATTAGTTGTATAAAAAAGTGCAGTTGATTATTTCTCATAACAATAGCTGATTTATAATGGATTTGCATTCAACAAATATTGGAGGAGGTGATGCTCCATATCAAATGGATGTGTAAATTTTTGGGACCTATCTTAAATTTTCCTTAACTAGTTTCAATTTTTCTGGGACCAATTCCACAATTCACGGGAGCAAAGCATCCCTGTAAATTTTCGAGACCTATCTTGAATTTTCCTTGACCGGTTTTGATTTTTTCCAGACCAAATTTCATAGTTCTTGAGACCAAAGTACCCATGTAAATTGTTAGGACCTATCTTGAATTTCCCTTGACCAATTTCAATTTTCTCGAGACCAATTCCATAATTCTCAGGACCTAGTTGAAAATTTTCAGACTAAATTATCCATTTAACAAGATATTTAATACCAACATCACTGCACATGAGCGGGATGACCAAGTTATCCATATGGGACCAATCGTATATTTTTCTTGGCCAGTTTAAGTTTTTGGGACATATTTGACAATTTTCAGGGCCAAATTATCCATGTGACTTTTCGAGACCAAATATATATTTTCTTTAACTAGTTTCAGCTTTCTTGAGACTTATTTGATAATTTTTGGGACCAAATTATTCATGTGACTTTTAAGACTAAATGTGTATTTTCGGAACCTATTATGTATTTTCCTGACCAATTTTAGTTTCAAATACGGAGCTCATTGCCACACATCAGATAGCTCTCCATGAAATATCATCAATAGGTGCAGAGAGCAATATTTAGATTGGATGACATAGTAATTATAAATTATTATTATCAGAATAAGAGCAAGATAAACAAAAGATGGACCCTGTATCAAGGGCAACCTCAACCCAAGAGTTGTATGCAATAGTACTATGGATACAATTGTTGCCACATCGTCTTGCATCTTAGTTCTAATTAGACATTGCATAAACCTTCTAAATGAACAAAAAGCAAAGATTGGAGCCAGATCACTCACATGTTTACCACCCATGGGAGGAACTATAACAAGTAGAATAAGAACCAATGAACCCATCATCAAAAAATAATGTTGCAACCCAAAAAAAACCAATGGGAACGGCAATTTATGGTGAAATACCACATCAGTCGAATAACTAGAGTCAAAAAAAGCAACAAGACAAGCATTTTAATATAGTAGCATATTGACATCACCACTAGACGATAACATCAATATAGTAGCATATTGACATCACCACTAAAACTTTGTTTTAGTAGGATTCACACTCAAGTTGATAACATAAAAGCAATGAACGATCACTTTTTCCATCTTGTGGGTACTCACATGCCATTTATTACTACTAGCATTGACAATTAGCAAGTTCACGCTATAAACTTGAGTAATTTTCAACAACCCAAATCAAAGTAAAAAAGAACATAAATTTCAGCGATGCCTCGCGAGTCAAGACTTATAACTAGCTAAAAGACAAGCTTTCCAACAAAAAACTCTTCAGGTGTCATAGATCTGGGCTTTGGGTAGCAGCAAGCATCTTGCTCAAGTGGGAGGAGCAGTAGCAAGAAGAGTCTGCCTTGAGCAGATCGAGGGTTGGGCATCGCAGATCTGGCCATCGGGTGGGAGGAGCAGCAACAAGAAGAGTCGGATTGGGCGTTGCAGATTTGGTTTGCTCAGGCGGGAGGAGCAATAGCAAGCTTCGGGAGGGAGGGGCAGTAGCAATCATCGGCCGGGATGGGCAGCTGCAAACTTTGGTCGGGAGGAGCAGTAGCAAGCTTCGCAGAGGAAGCAAAGCTTCTGGCAAAAAGGAGGAGAGGAGGCGGGTCTGTAGGAAGAAGAGGCAGGAGGTTAGGGTTAGAGAATGAGAGCAGTAGAATTGGAATTATTAAAAAATTCACTAGACAACCTTAAATAGTGATGCTTTTTTTTGAAACTCATATAAAATAATGTCAGTTATATGAAAAGATAACTATACAATATAAACTCTTGAAAATCCAAACTAACAAGGCTTCTAACTTTTTTTCAAAATGGTTCAATTTTCTCTACATGAAAATATAAACCTCATTTTTTTATTTTCTCTTTTTTTTTCCTGTTTTCCATTTTTCACGAAACATTTATTTTAGAAAATTTTAATCTTCGAGGATGTTATTTAAATCCCCGATTACAAAATTATACCTATGACCAGAGTGATAGTGATGGCGAGGTGTGAGCGAAACTTGAGCTCGGGGATGGACTCAGTCATGGGCTTGGATTGGAGACGGATTCAAAGTCGGTTAAAGGCTCAAGCTCATATTGATGGCAGACTTGATCTCGAAGACAGGCTTGGGCTCGAGCTCAGCCTTGGGCTTAGATTGGCCATGGGCTTGAACTCAAGCTTAGGCTCAAATTTGTGATGAACTTGAAGTTGATGACGGGCTCAGGCTGGAGCTCAAGTTGGGGCTCGAGTTGGGGCTCGAGCTGACGATGGATTCGAATACCAATTAATTTGGGATGGAATGTGTGTTCTTGAATTTTTGCTCAACACATGAGTCTAATTCAAGAGAGTGTAGAGACTCTGGAGAGTGAATGAAGAGCTCTATTTATAAAGAAAGAGTTTAGCAAGGCTTATTTGCAAAAAGCAAAAGTTGAGTGGTCAGAAAGATAAAGGAAAAGAAAATAAAATAAAATAAAGAAACAAAAGATAGAAAGCGTGAAATAGAGCAGGGGAGAGGAGGAAGAGGGCGATAGTGGGCAGTGGCAGGGAGAAGAGCCAGCAACAGCGGGAAACACAAAGCTGGGATAGCAAGGACAGTTGGGCAGCAGCAGGCGACGATGTACGATGGCAGTGGCAAAAGCGATCAAGATAGAAACAGTGTGGGCGATGACAGACAACTAAGGCAATAGATAGACAGAGAAAGCAGGGAGGAAGAAGAGAGGGAGACGGCACGATCGAGGCAAGGATGACCAGGAAAGATGGGAGGCAGCCACCACAGGTGGCTGAGCCGGCACAATCGAGACAGGAGGAGAGGGCAAGGAAAGAGAGAGGAAGCGGTGGCAACAAGGTCTAGGGAGTGGCGATGAGAAGAGTCTGATGGGACGGACCAAGATTGAGGAAGCTGGGACCACCGGAGCTACTGGTTGGAGGAAAATCTTTGCTCCTGTAATGAAAGAAGGGACGGGAGGTAGGGTATGAACAATGCATGTGCGTTGTTCACGTGGTCCCCACCTCTTTGTTTAACTTTTTATTTATTTTTTTTAAAGTAGCAAAAATTGTTTTAGGACTAATAAAAGAATGTATTTTATAACTAGTATGACTTTATAATACTTTTAAAAACTAGTTATATTATATATTTTTTCTTTACTAAATTTTTCATAATATCGTAAATACCTCTTTCATTCTAAACCCTAACTTCTCTCTCCTTTCCCTTCCTCCTCCTAGCCTCTTCTTCCTCTTCTTTTTTGCAGCACAACCCATCCTCTTCTTCCTCTTCTTTCTCTTCTTTTCTGTAGCCTAGCCTCTTCTTCCTCTACTCAAGGCTGATGCCCCAAACGCTCGATGCCACAGATGCCCGACGCCCCTATGCCACCGATGCTTGACAGCGCTATGTCACCGATGCCCGATGCCCCGACGCCACCAGTGCCAGGAGACCACTGGCTTCTTGACCCGAATCCCGCCTCATCTTTCTACCTAAGGATTGATTGGAGCTTCTCGATGGGGGAGAATGGAGGAGAAGATGAGTGGGAGAGAATATGAAAATAAGGGTAAAAGTAACTTTTAACATAAAAAGGTGCCTTTTTTTTTAATTGGCTATAAATTGGTACTAGTACTAGTTATGTAAGGTAGTTGAGGAATAATGCTATATTCTCTCATTAACACTTTTTTAAATCTGATGAAAGAAAAATAAAAATATATGAGGATAGTAAAAAATGTGTTATGATTAGCTCGGATCAAAATCAAGTGTTTATAGTTAGCATTCCTCACAATTGATTTAGCCTGATCCCGATCTTGCTGGCATTTACAATTGCCACTGTGATGTTTTAGAGTTGCCTATAGATGTAGTCATGGTGATATCTCTCTTCTCTCCATCTCTCTCTCAATTATTCGCGTGAAGTTAGCCCCCTTTTCTTTAGATTACGAAGAAGGCCTCATGGGATGATTTTAACACTTGCCAGAGCTTATGATGGGCTTGGACCTGTTGGGTTTAGGCTGTCAACTGCTATTACACAATTAAGCCCTTCTGTCTTCCAACTCAGGAAAAAAATTGCATGCTGAAGTTACAGATATGGGAAGCCAGAGAGCAAACCAGGATGGATTTACGAGTGCCCAGAGGGCAAGTTCATGAATTATTATATAATTTCATTTGATTTTACATAATTTTACATTAAGTTGTCTAACTTTACCCTTGAACTCGTGACAATATCTTCATATTAGTTTCGCACCATGGACGAGTCTCTCTATATCAGTCCCTGGAGCAAACAGTAACACCCTGGAGAAGATGAGCGTGAAGACAATGACGACCCTGATGATCTCGACCAGTAGGTGATGCCCTTAAACGTACAGGTAAAATTATAAGGTCATGGTGCAGGAGGAAAAAAGTCTCCTTAACAGCACAGTAGCAAATAGCAATCATCCCTAGCTACTGAAATTTTCTGTCTTATGCAAATTAATGATCTTAAAATTGGTGCATTAATAATCGAAAAGATGCGAAATGGTTTTCCCTTTTGTATGAAAAATGTTGGCAAGTCTATAGATGAAAGAGAAATGCCACAACACGAGAGATGAAATGGAAATCAACATAATAGCTTGTCCAAGAAAATTAGACATGTAACGATTCCTACTAGTGAGAGTCAAAATGAGACTAAATCGATATAAACATAAATTCCCAGTAGGTAGCTAAGTTGGAATCAGACAACAATGAAGAATCACCTAGCTGCAAGGCGGAAGTAACAAGACTACTATATGGTCTACGCTGAAACAAGAAAAGCAGCCACAAAAGTAATGACAACCGGAGCTAACATAATCACTGGTGCTGAAGCTCCCGAGCTCGACAGTGGAGATGCTGCAGGGGAGATCGAGACGGACTCGGGTGGGCTGGCAATGGAGGGAGGAGAATGTGAGATCGGGTGTAGCGACATCACTTGGATGAGCAACCTCTGGCCGTTCCTGCAGTGAACAGGATCCCCGCTTGTGAAATAGAAGGGTCCTGGCCTGTCGAGCTTCACGGTGCTGTTGCCGTTGTTGAAGGCTAGGATTGGGTTGGTAGTGTTGCAATTAATGGTAGTAACTTAACTTGTCCACCACGAGCACTGAGTCATTCTTGTACTCGAATACTGCAAATGAAAAACAGTAACATGACAGGTTGAGAGGCAACAAAAGTAACAATCAAAGGCCAAAACTCTTCGCTTCTGTCCATTTCCGTTTTCATTTCTCGTTATCAAAATAAGCCTAAGAATATTACAACACCACCGTCCCAACTCTTCCAAATACTTCACCTAAGCAAGTTAACATGGAAATCTCATATGGATTTAAAATCACAAGTTTTAAAGGCACATACGAAGTAAAACCGAACGGAAGTGAAACTCACTGAGAAAATCTCCGACATGGAACCTCATCCTGGTAGCCCAATCATTGTACATTGAAGTGTTATTCTCGGCTGGTTCAAGCCACCCTACGCTTCCGCCAACTTTGAAGTCCTTCACCGCCTCAACCATGGCCAAATTGTTTGTGGCGGCTAAAACAGTAAGAATCCAAAAGAACAAGACCCAGTGAGAAGCCATTTTTGTTGCCGTGTCTCTGCTGTTTTCCTAAACTTAAGAAAAAATCTGCAGATTTCAAAGGGAACTGAAAGCTCTGAACTTTGATGGAAAAACAGATCACAGAAATGTTGCGCAGTTTGAGTTAAGGGAGCGGATGCATTATAATTAAAAGATCAGAGTGGTGACAATTCTGAAGCAAAATGGGACGGTTGCCTTGAAGGATATGGGACTTTTGATGGCATGGCCGTTACTGGCGGTTATCTTCCTGTTCAAAGTTGAAAACGTGGGAATGGGATCCAGACACCGCGCTGGAACATCTGATAACGGAACTACTAAAAAATGCTTTCTTCGGGCGGGACGACGCATCACGAACATTAATTATTGATGGTTGTGTTGAAGGATCAAGCGAAATTATCGATCTGATGTTTTATATTTTTCCAACTTCTCCATTATACCTTCAAGTTGAGGACGAATTTAAATTTTTCAAGGAATGTGATAATTTAATTTGACACTGGACGTGGGTAATCATATGATTTTGTTTGCAGCCAACTTTTGGTACTGGACCAACGGAACAATTAATTAAATTATAATCACTGATAAGTTAATGAAAAAACCGAAGAATGAAGAAACAGGCATGGGATGTCAAGAATTGGACCTTATCATTTGGGTGAAAGGAGTAAAACATTTAACTTCCTTTCAACTTTTAAAGCACCTCTTTTCTTTTCTTTTTTAAATTAGTAAGTACATTTTTTCTTCTCTCTTTTCCTATTTAATTCTATGAAATTATAATTGCACTTTTATAAAAATTAAGAATACATTTAACAAATTAACCTAATCATGGGTTAGTATCTAGTACATACAAAAACAAGGACAAAATTCTCTTACTTACTAAAAATGGTTAAAATTTCTCTTAACCTCCATTTCCCTTAAGTTATTCTAGTAAGGTCAAAATTCTTCATTCAATCAGTTCCATTTCCTATCTTCTAATGAGTTGTATCAAAACGTTGCATTAGTGTGGTATTTGTTGAGGAATCAATCTCACATCAGACAAATATGCAATTGAAATCTGATTTATAAAAGCGGGGTACCACCATCCTATCAGCTTGAACTTTTGGAATGAACATGGACCCAGCCTCTTATGGGCTAGGTAGAAATTTGACATGGTATCAAAACCAAGTTATCGTGGTGCTAGTTCTGAGTATGAAACTCGTGGCCTGTAAGCCTGAGACTGGAAGAAAAAAATGTCCTGCTCCCCTTACCGGAGATTGGAAGAAATATGCCCGGTTCAATGTCAGTTGTTGAGGGGTGAATTCCACATTAGAAAAATAAGCAACTAAAACCTAATTTATAAGAGTGTGAATACTATCATCATCTTATGGGCTTGAATTTTTGGAATAGACATGGGCCCAACCTCTTGTGGGTAGAATGAAAATTTCACAGTATTAACCGAATCAGCATGGAAAGATTGATTTTGATTATTTTTAGAGGCAAACTTATAACATTTTTCCTTTCTTACCTTATTTTAGACATCAACAGTACAAAATTATGAATTATATAATTGAATACAAAGTTATATTATTTTTATGTAATAATATTTAATATGATTTTACAATTGAGTATTAATTTTATAATATTTAAAACCTTACAATACATATCATAAAAAAAATAAATAAGAAAATTAGAGGTAGTTATGAATAGTAGTTTTATTTTCATGAGTGATTTTTAATTTCATCATCATTTATGTTTTTCTCTATTAGTTAAAAAGTTAGTTATCGTGGGTATTTTTGGAAGATTACAAAAGAGATCAACTACCTATGTCGTCCTTAGGCTTTGTTTGGATGGGGGTGAGGGGAGAGGAGGGGAGGGGAGGGGAATGGAGATGAAATATTTACATTATTTGGATATATGATAATAAAGGAAATGAAGGTGAAAATTTTACCTTGCATGCTATAAATTATTATGAATATATCATTATCTTTATATTACAAGTTCAAGTTCATTTTAAGAAAAATTTAAATTCTATGCATCACACAATACACAGTCACATAAACAAGATATGCATTTTTTCCATATCACATATATCATGGAAGCTAATAATCTAAACAGAACATCATTTTAATCTCAATTAAAGCGAAAAATATAGTTTTAATGTAAAAAACTAGTAATTTTTTGTAAACCATTAAGTATTATAAAACCTCTAGTTGTTTGACTCATTCTTAAATGATGACCAACAACACTTATACTCTTAAAAAAACACGTTACTGATTTCGTAGATGGGCAATTAGGTAATTATATTTTAAATGAATTTTTATAAATTGTTCCACCCCCATTCAACCCCAAATCGGGGGTGAAAGAAAATTGGGTTTTGAAGGGGAATTGGAGTGAAAAATTCCCTCCATCCCCTTTCCCCTCCATTAAAATTATGTAGCCAAATATGAGAAATTTTCCACTCCATCCAAACATAGGCTTAAAGTAACAAAAAAGAGATAATAAAGATAATAGAGATGAACAACACCGCTTTATAATTAATTTAAGAAATAGCACCTCTATTTAAGACCTCTTAATTAATTTTTTAATAATATCCCATTTGTACCTCTCATAATTCAACCATTCTCCTGCCCACTCATCCTATCTCTACTGTTCGCTCTCCCTTTACAAAGGCTCCTATACTTTGTAGATATGCCCCGGTAGTTTTCATATTTTCAAATCATGTTCTAAACTTAATAGGTCTTGTTATACATACATCTTGATACTTCAAAAATAGGTCCTAATTTTTGTTCAGATTTTCAAATACATGCTCTAAACTTAATAGGTCTCAGACCGTTATACTTAGATCATGATATTTTATACATAGGTTCCAACAATTTCTTAGATTTTGAAATACAAATAATAAAATTAATATGTTCTGGTATCTTATATATACGTCTTGGTAATTTATAAATAGGTCCCAATAGCTATAAGATTTTTAAACCACGTGCCCTAAATAAATTCCATGTTCAACATTGTAGAGCCATTTCTTAGAAATCAATAGAGATGAGAGAGATAAGAGAGAATGAGTCGTGAACGCGGGAGAGAGGTGATATAGATAGCGGGAGATTTGAAAATTTTGAGGGAAAGATTGAATGAACATTGAGTGAATATGTGAGATGAAGTGAGGTTTGGATAAGCTCATCTGTGACTTGAAGTGCATTAGAGACCTTCAAAGAGCACAAACTCGAGACGAATCGGAAAGAAACGGAGTTGAAAACCATGAGAGAGACAAAACCGAGATGAAAGGAGAGGAGCTAGACAATGCCACAAAGAGAGTTGGGAGATGAGAGATTATAGATGGAGATGAGACACACGAATCAATAAGATGGCTAAGAGGGACAGAGAGAGGAGGGGAATGAGAGAGAGGAGAGATGAGAGGGAAGAGAGATAAGAGGGAAGAAAGAAAAAGGCACTTTTATAGTAAGTAAAGGGTAAAATGGTAAAATAATTTAACTAGGTACTATTTTTATTAAATGGTTATAATTTGGTACTATTTGAGTAAGGTAAGATTGGAATTGTACTAATTTTAGCCATTAATCCTTAGTTTTTATGTACCAATTTTAATTTGACCATTGGGCCTGAGGACTTCTATTTCCAAATCACGCCCCAACACAACGGCGGTCGTCACAGGCATCGAGCCCATGGAACGGATTTAGCTAGTTATAAACAAGCCTACTTTTGAGGTTTTAAAAAATATCAAGGAGCTTATTTTCCTCAGGATTTAGGCACATAAATATTCTACATGCCCATGTGTGAGTAATTATATCAAGAGCTACACATTCAAGAGAATTTAAATTTATGATCTCATGGATTACTGGAAAAGAGATCTACGATCCCGTCAACTACTCAACATCTCCCATAGATAAACATAAATTCTCCTTAGCGCGATTATAACACTAACTTCACCTTCAGGATATCTCTTAATTCTTAAAGAGGTTTTGATAGATACAGCACCAGCTGGCTCCATACCGCAAGCTAAAGGACGGGATCAAATTAAGATGTACGGGTTTGTGAGCTTTTCAGGACTTTGAGAGCCAAACGACATCTAAGACAGCAGAGGTAGCAAGCAATATGCAGCTGAAGAAGGTGAAGGCTATCGAGACCGCGACGTGGTCGCAGAAGCGGTGCAATGGCTTGCAGAATTCGGGAGGGCCGTGTGCTTATCCCTGTCCGGTTCAAGTTGGTGACTCCAGAGGAAGCCGACCCTGCACTCATCAATGCGTATGCAAACCCTGCAATGATCGAGTCAGGGGATCCAACAGTGGTTTTGAAGCGTGGGGGAAGAGAGAGCGAAGGCAAGAAGCAGCGACGACTTAAATAGAGACCTCAATTAGCTTACTTCTGATTAACTTCTACTCTAAAAGTATCCACATATCATTTTCTACTTATTTTTACAGAATTTTCACTAGCTAAATCATAGCATAAGAATAACTTCAAATGGATAGGGTTAAAATTGAAATTTCTATAATAACTTACAATGTTTGAACTAATTTAGTGGACCGACCCATTATTAAAAAAACTCAGTGAACTGATTTAACTCGAATATAAATTAGTTAGAATTTACTAAATTTCTAAATATTAAGGGGTGCATACAAAAATTGAAAGTTAACTGTTTGTACATTAAAAAAATCCATATATATATACCTATGAAAATGACAAAGATGACGGATGGATGGATGGATGTTGAAGTTTATTTTTGCATACCTGATCCCCAGCAAAAATAAACCAGGCATAATTCCGGGAGGGAATCACGGGTGACCTCTTGAGCAGCCTTGTGATGCAAATCAGCAGCTGCAGAAGTGAGTGGGCCGCAACCGCCACAGAAACCCCCACCAAATACCTTATTTATAAAGAAAAAAATGAAAAATCGAAATTATTATCACAGTTTGATCACCAGTGCTTTTAACTAGTATGAATATCAAATTAAAGAGTATGAATTATTTTCTTGCCAGCACAATGGGTGTTCCCTTCATACTATTTCATAACATGATTTACCAGACTTTTAAGCAGTAATTTTTCTTTTATTTTAATGAATAAAGGAAAGTAATAGTAGTGACGATCCGGGCACCTCATTGTCACGTGTTTGGGTTTTCGCATTTCACTGCATACATATCAAACAAACTGAATGATGGCATGAATTTAAGTTGTAATATCACTATTAAAAGTCTGCAGTACGTGTACAGAGTGCAATCTGGAGTTGCGAGACATAGACGTATGATAAATTGCTCTATCAGTTGGCAGACCGTCCTTCCAGTAATGTGAGGACTTCACTAGTAATACAGAAATTCAGAACTCATTGGAATCATTTCGTGGCAAACAGTCACAATTAGGACTGGAAACACCTTATGATTTCATCAGGACAACAAAATCTCTATGTTTTAGTAGGTTAAATTTCACTTATAAGAATTAGTAGTAGAACAATCAATGTAGGACCAAAGACGTGTTACCATAGAGAGCGGAATTTTATTAGTGAAGTTGCTTTCAAAGCTGATTGACTAAATCCTCGTGTAGAAGTCACGGGATGCCAAGACAGCTGATTTTTTTAGCTTTTGGGTAAAGCTCTTGTTAGAAAGAAAATATTAAGAAGGTTTAGCTAGTGATGTCACCCTTTCAATCGGACCAAGAATTTTTACATTTACTTTTTCCGGTGATCAACCACGAGAATTTTTAGATTGGATCTTCACAAACTTGACTCATTAAACCTGATATGGACATAGTCATTGGACACTCGGCCCTACCTCCACCACCATCCGATCGACGCACTCAGCAGGAATGATAACCAACTCTCTATACTCAGACTCCACCGACTTTTTTCGGGGATTGCCATGTCATAGCTCACCAGGTAACTTTTATAATACCCGTGATCACATGGGGCTAGGGAACTTTACTTCTCTACATTCTTTACTCATACGATATATCTCTCATTTCCTCTCCAATTCGCCCTGCTCTCCCTGTGCCTATTATTCCCATCACTCTCATATTATTCTCGTATGATCCCATCTCTGACTTAAGTATCGGATGATCAATCGAGGCAAAAGTGTCCGGACTCGACTTTTGCAAGTCACTAAACCTCGAACACAAAACTCTGGTGGATCCAAAGACGAAGGACTCGAACTCGATGGTGAGCTTCACCAACACCTACAGTTTCTTTCCAAAATCATTTCTAGGTCACGGATTACTTTATAATTAAAACAGAGGATGCCGCATGACGCATAACGGACAACAGAAGAAAGACTTTAATAAGAGTGAAGGCCACAAAACTCCAAAGGGGTCCCTAGGAACAATTGATGTATGTTTGACTATATGCGATACGCCCTAGGAAAAAGGTCAGGCGTTGTTCCAAGGGATCACGGGTCTGATCTCTATTCATCTTTCTTGCAGATGGAGCTTGGATTATTAGAGCAGGAACTCATCGGAAATCATTCCCAAGCTACAGAAATTTTATTAGATGGAGACAAAACAATGGTCATGCTTTTTCTATTCTTTTTTTTTTTTTTCCTTTTGGAATCCACATGATATAAGATGGCATCCAGCGAGAGACATTGGGCCCATGTTTTCTTGGCCAGTCACTGTATTGTACAACAACTTCTAGGATAGCATGCATACGGTTCCTCCGATACTGCAATCTTGGGTTAAATCTATAAAAGATCCAAGACTTCGGACTCTTTGGTCATCGACATGATCTTCTTTTGTTTGGTGGAAATGACTGAGCTTCTTGAACAGGAGGAAAATATGGAATTGCCACAGTTCGCTTGCTTGACCAACCAGGCAAGGGAAGGCTGTGCAGTACAGGGACGAAAAGATATACTCTAGGAGAAAGTCTTATAGCTAATGATTTCACCACTTAACAATGTTGCTTACATGATAATACTAGTCCATCAAACTTATTATTTACAGTTTTTTTTTTTTATTTTTTATATTTTATAAAATAATTTAAAATATCTAAATTTTGTTTAACGGTATCATCATATGAGTACTATCACATGATATTGTGCAACATGGCACTATTGCACAAAAGACTTGCTCAAACTCTAGGGCCGGCTGTTGATAGGAGAAAGCGTAGGCTTAAAAGGTCAATTTGGAATATCAAACTTATTTTGATCCACATGACATGTTTCAAGAAGTCATGGATCTCGACTAATTCAAATAGAGCTGAGTTGATTTGTTAACTGTTGATATCCTCTGACCCATAAATTTTCTTGAATTGCAATAGTCGAGCTTGATATTTTATTAAAAGAGAGAGTTGTCACATCACTTGAACAAGATTGACAGTTTGCTTACACTTTATATTTACCTCCCAGATCGAAGTGGCCCTTTGTGTGCGCGTGTGCTTTTTTATGTTTGTATTTTCTTAAATTAAAATTAAAATTTTTAATATATAGACAAGGTATAGGGTCTTGACATATGATCAAAAAGAAGGAAATCAAACCTAGGAGGGCACGGGTTAAATATTGGACAGCAGAAGAACAAGAAAACATAAAATTCATTTGGGGCATCAATTTTCATGGTTTCACATGTTAGGTTCCTTGTAAATATGTGAATTCCATTCATCAGGCAATTCAGATGTTGTGTCCCACCTTAATTAGTTCTTTTTCCCTATAACTTAACAGGACCCATGTGCCACCAACGCTTACTGACTTCTCAACTACATTCCAAGGATCACCTCTTGAATGCATACCTGCATATTAGACACGACCTAACTTTATTTTCTCCATTTTATTTCACCTAGAATATCTTTGCTTTTTAATTTTTTATTCATTTGTTATTAAAAAATTCAATGAATATTGACTCAAATTCAAGAACTTATTTAAGGAGAAAAATCTTCGGACCATCTCAAGAACTCATGTCTTTTATTCCAGAGGTAAAAGATATTTTTCGGTGTAAATGAGATATGTAAATTTAGAAAAGATTAGCAGAAAGAGAAATGAATGGTACAAAGAGTCCATAATTGAACTTAACACCTCTCGTTCATAGGTACCCTTTTTTAGAAGGAAGAGAGTCTTGAGTGTAATTGTGTCATCAAGTGACAATGCCTATATGATGATACCAACTAATAAAATCAAGACAATTTTTTATGAACTTTTTTACAAAATTGAAAAGAAAAAAATAATCATAAAAGACTTGACTTTATTAATTAGTGTGAACACCTTCTTTCTCCTAAAAGAAGAGAAAGTCTTGAATGTCACTAATATATCACATGACAATGCTGACATAATGTTATGAATTAATCAAATCAAGTCATTTTTTGGGGTTTTTTTCCTTTTAGGTTTTATTTAAAAAATCCTAAAAATTATTGAATTCTCTTAACTTGTAATATTATATCAACACTGTTATTTAATATACTAATTACGCACAAAACTCTCTCCTAAAAGAGATGTTATTTGTAAATACATTTTGCCGAATAAATGCTCCAAAATTTTAACATTTTGAGGAAGACATGAGCTGTATCAGCGTGAACATCGCTTGGTTAGTTACTTCTTCGTTAAAAATATCAATAATCCTGAAACTCTGCTAAAAATCCGCTTGAAAGTTGCAAATTTTTTTTTTTTGGGGGCCGACCTTGAATGTTGTTATTGAAAATACTCAAGTCTAATAAGTACTCTTAGATATTAATTAACTGACTATTTGCCAGATCAAAACAAATAAGTAATTCGGATGTTCAGCAGGTAGGAAAGTCATCAAAATTGAGATGAAATGAACAGGACTCACTCGAATGAGTCAGAGAAGGACCACTTGGAACGGATCGGGATGTGGAAGCCGTATATGGAGGCAACACTCGCCTGATCCGCCGTCACCATGAACGCCAGCGCCGTCAACGACGTAACCATGCATAACAGCCTTAGCGCTACCTGTACCAGCTCAACCTTCCGTTGGCCGACAGACGAGTTACGCCCGGCCGTCCTCGTTGCGGTTCCTGTCGGGGCTGCTACGTGGTTCTCTTCGTCGACAGCGGCAAATTTTTGTCTCTGGCGGCTGTACTGCCGGCACCTGTCTCAGCGTCTTGCAGTCGCTGTTCATCCTCTCGCTGTACCTTTTCTCTTCGAAATAGGGAAAAGCAGCTTCAGCTCTCGGACAGGGGAAGTGAACTCCTCTGGGTCCCTATCTGAAAGAAATGTGGTTGCTGGGTTAATGGGGTCTGAAGGTGCTCATGCTCTTTATAAGGACAAAGATAAACGAAAATTAAAATTTTATTAGTTTACTAAGGGTTAACAGTCTAAAAAGACTAACTTATTAGTTTAAATTCGTTTTTACTATTTATCACATGGGTGACTTGGTAGATATGAAGCTGATTATTAGAGGTTTTGTTTACATTTAACAGAAAATAAAATATTTAGAAACAAAATCATATTAATCAAATACGTTAGTTGATATATATTAGGATTTGCAAGCATTTTTTGATGTTATTTTGATATTTTAGTTGATATGTTTCATTAACAAATCAATTCCCTTTGCCCATAAATAGGCATTTACTTTTATAATTAAGTGAATTGCTCAATTTAATAAATCTCGTGGTTTGGCCTATAACCACCACGTTTATCTTCTCTCGATATCTATATCCTCTTTCTTTCATATTATATTTAAGTTTATTCACTCATATGGTAGTAGCAGATTTGATATAATGATAATGGAGTTGATGTGACATATAAGTCATTTTTGGACAAAAGTCTAAAAAGATATGAACTTTTAGTATATAACTAAAGTATATAACAAAATTTCATCGGATAACAAAATTATATAACGAATTATAAAACTCGCGTGCCAATATTGATACATTTCACAATTTGAATATAAATAAATAATATTTTGTTAAATTTTATAATTTTTGTAGCACCAACATCAAGCTTATTTTTTTAAATAATATTATAAGAAAATGAATCAACTCATATGGACCGATCAATCCTGACTTAACTGAACCAAACTTGAACCAGATTAAAATAATTTCTCTATTAAATGAGGTGCAATTCCTATTCTTATTGCTGTATGGAAAGAATGGCAGTAGCAATGGCGGCCCAACCACCCATGCTACGTAATATTCGAGCTTTCATATTCAACCGCGAACATATTAGACAAACAAAACAATTAGTATTAGTACTGATTCCATCAACGTGATACTACTAAAGATCTAGTATAGTTTAAGAAATCAGTATCTACTGAGAGAAAAGTTTTAAGTCTCATCTACAAGTCTCATTCAACTATCCTTAAACTATTGAGGAGTAAGGGTAACTTACGAAGATCTCTATAGAAGGTAAATTTTCATGTATTCTTCGTAATGTACATTAATTGTGTATAAGACGTTTGCCTAAATTTCTGTTCAAGAAACCAAACGTATCGATCGACTGTGTGCATGCACACATAAAAAAAAAGAGAGATTTGGTTTATGTGTGTGCGCCTCCATTAGAGATCGTACAAGGTTCTTATACTGTATATTGTGATTGATTCTTAATGACGGTTTCAATATGTAATTTAATCTAACACATCGATCTTGGACATCAATTTAACTGTGAAATATCCATATGACTCATAGGAGGTTAAACCTATATCCAGCCTAAAGTTCAAGCCAATAGGTTAGTGGTACCCCTATTTTATAAATCATATTTCAACTCCTTAATTTTTTGATGTGGGATTCATGTCTTAACGCCGGTCTTTACATGGCAATATGTTTACATTTAACCTATGTCCTTAAATACCTACCCTCAACAATTGACCTCAAATCAGACATTTCTCTTCCAATCTTGGGCGAGGTGGGACAAATTACCATAAGATGGGTCTTCTATGTCGTCCTCGAGCTAAAAACTAGCCCCGAGCGGGTATTTTTCTTTATGTCTTAGGCTTATATGCCACGAGTTCCATACTTGAGTCTAACATGGTGTGATTTCAAGATCAATCTACTTTGATATCATGTGAAATATCTACCTAACCCACAAGAGGTTGGACACTCAAGCTAATAGGTTGGTAGTACCCACTCTCTTATAAATCGCGACTCACCTTATTAATTCTTTAATATGGGATTTATATCTCAACATTAACTTGCATGAGCGTATATCGAATATCAATCTTGGTATTTTATTTTTATACGCAAATATGGATTTCTTATATATGATATGCTCATGTTAAAAGTTCAATAAATGCTTTACTACATCACTAACCCTCCATACTCCATCATATGTTCAAGTTGTGGAGTATACAAATGCTATTACAAGTTGCTATTTTTGTAGTTATGATATAAATTGATTGTTCATTGCAAGCTGGTGATATAATTTGATTATCAGCTGAAAATTGATTTATTTTTAGGTTTCTATTCCAAAATGACTTGCATTTCATATATCAAGTCAGCTCTATTATCTGCCAGTTACTCTTGTAATAGATGGTGATAACGGAAGTGAATTTGTGATTTTTACATGTAATTTTGATAGTTTGTTATATAATTTGACATTCGCTGAAATTTCGTATCTTTTAAAACTATTATCCCTTTATTAAATTTAGAATTTGGAGGGAAAATGGTACCGCAGTGGTACAATTGCCTGACACGACCTAAAATTATAAAATAAAAAAATTATTTTGGGTAAATGTTGTTAATAATTCTTAAATGCAAATGTATAAATAGGCAAAATATTTCTATAAGATAGTAAAAACATCTAATAAATTGGTTTAATCGTACTTGATTGGGTTACATAGAAACGTGATTAAACATAATTATTATCATGTTTAAACAGGTTAAAATCTGTTTAGATATGAAACACATTTAATCTCAATTTGAACTAGTAACTGCATGTCATATTGTATCTAATTATCGTAAAATGTTAGAAATTGCTTGCCTTACCCTAAAGCAAATCTTTTTGGGTTTGATTTTCACGAAGCTGGGCCCTTCTTATCATCCTATTTTAATTGTATTTATTATATATTAACAGCTAATGTACGTTCAATAGCATTGATAAGGCTTATTAAAAGCAATGGTCAACGTCCGTTATTTATTTAACAATGCCAAGCTCATTTCTCGGCTTTAGTTCCAGTAGAAAGTATTGTGTTTATAGTCATGATTTTGTTTATGAGCCATTGCATGGTACGATTAAATATTTCAATTTAATTGTACTGCAATTTTGATAGTAAATATCTATTCTTAAAAAAAATTTTTCCAACAATACCTTATCCATATTTCCGATTTTAAAGCTTTTTGATTCTCTTAAAATGTCTCAATCTGTTTTGATTCTCAATTTTAATATTTCCTAATCAAATTGATTTGTTACAATGATCTTGAAGTTAAAATTTATTTTCATAATTTTTATTTAATGGTTTAAATTTTTCTCTATATTGTAAAAATCTCGTACAGGCACTTGTAAAACAATGGGTTTATGTCGCATCTCCTGACAAGGTTGGTTTATTTTGATCATGAAGCCCATCCTATATTACAATTCATAGTTATTTTTCATTTGCTGTAAAAATTTCAATTCTAAGTTTGTACAGGGATCGATGCATATGCTCAAACAAGCTATAAAAGTATAAAAAGAATAATCTAGAATATAAAATGACTGTTTTATGAAAATAATGATCAACAAAATTCTCTTTTTAATATTTAAAAACTATTTTAATATTCCAAATATTTTAGATGCTGGGTTATTTTGTATTTGAAAGAACTGTTGAGAATGCAAGGTATTCGACTAGCACAGTGTGAAAACGTAAACCCGATTTCAAGCAAAAAAAAGACAAAAAAAAAGAAAAAAAGAAAACGTAAACTGTTGAGATATATAAATCCCACATCGGAGAATTGATGAATTGAAACCCGGTTTATAGAGAGAGCGAATACCACTATCCTATCAGCTTGACCTTTTGGGGTGGACATGGGCCCAATCTCTTATGGGCCGGGTGAAAATTAACATGGTATCAGAGCCAACCGTGTGGGCCCACACCACGCCAGGTCCGAGTGTGGAGCTCGTGACCCGTAAGCATTGAGGGCGGGTGTTAATTGGTGAATTGAAACCCTTATAAGAGAGTGGAAATTTAACATAAACCTGATGACTTTGATTTGTCTTATTAGCTGAAGTATAAGCACGTAATAAAAGCGGTTCAACTACCCATTTCATTTAATTAAAAATATTACTCCATTTTGCGGGAATTCCTAGATTACCCCTCTATAAGCATCCCGGATTGGCGAACCCAGGTTTCTCACTTATAAAAAAC